>CAUYLG010026158.1:0-13784 GCA_963573385.1 Cacajao melanocephalus | reverse complement strand
GCACGCCACCACGCCCAGCTAATTTTTGTATTTTTAGTAGAGACGGGGTTTCACCATGTTGGCCAGGATGGTCTCAATCACTTGACCTTGTGAGCTGCCCGCCGCGGCCTCTCAAAGTGCTGGGATTACAGCCGTGAGCCACCGCGCCCGGCCATATGTATATTTTTGACTGTGTGGAGGTCAGTACTCTAACCCCTACATTGTCTGAGGGTGAACGGTAATTTACAATTTTCTAAAGTGACCTTCTATTTATTTCAGCAAGTCCATTTCAAAGGTAAATGTGGCCGGACATGGTGGCTCACACCTATAATCCCAGCACTTTGGGAGGATGAGGTGGGCAGATTACCTGAGGTCAGGAGATCAAGACCAGCCTGGTAAACATTGTGAAACCCTGTCTCTACTAAAAATAGAAAAATTAATGGCCAGGTGCGGTGGTTTATGCCTGTAATCCGAGCACTTTGGGAGGATGAGGCAGGCGGATCACGAGGTCAAGAGATCGAGACCATCCTGGCCAACATGGTGAAACCCCATCTGTACTAAAAATACAAAAATTAGCTGGACCTGGTGGCATGTGCCTGTACTCCCAGCTACTCAGGAGGCTGAGGCAGGAGAATCGCTTGAACCAGGTAGTCGGAGATTGCAGTGAGCCGAGATTGCGACACCACTCCAGCCTGGAGACAGAGCGAGATTCCATCTCAAAAAAAAAAAATTAGCTGGGCTAGGTAGCGGGCGCTTGTAATTCTAGCTACTTGGGAGGCTGAGGCAGGAGAATTGCATGAACCCAGGAGATGGAGGTTGCAGTGAGCCAAGATCGTATAGTTGCACTCCAGCCTGGGCGACAAGAGTGAAACTTGGTCTCAAAAAAAAAAAAGTAAATGTCTTTTCAGAATTGTCCCCCTCTCTCAAAGTTTTTGAGTCTTTTCATGAGCTCATGATTTGTCTCTGACTGCTCACTCCGGAGAGGGGACTTAATGTTTGTCTATTACCGGCATTAGAGGCAGGTTCTCTCTGATACGGTATTTCAGACAAAGGAGAAAAAAGAAAGTTTATATTTTCCGTAGTTTTATTTTTCTATGTTGGGGGATTCAACTGGGACATGAAGAGTATGATACGAGCTACCAAAATGTAGTTATATGCCAGGGAGTTTAACTGTGTCTTCAAATGATCGGCTTTCCCCCCGCAAGTAGTCCTTGGGCCAGCGCAATGGTGTGTAGTTCCCAATGTCTCTCATGACTTGAATTTTCTCCTTAGACTGACATTTCATTCCATTTTTGCCTCAGGCTCCTGCTGCCTGAGGTTTGGAGCTCCTGTGACAGATCATAAGTGTAATTGCCCATGAAAAATAGGAAGCTCACAGTACAGGAACATTCCTGATGTGCCAATGTTTATTATGATAGCCTGCAGTAAATTGGGGCATAACGCCCCTCCTTTAACTGGTTCAACAACCTTCTTTAGGATCTTGCTGTGCTGATGTCTCCCACTTTTCATGCCATCTGCAGCAAATGAAGGCTGGGGTCAGACTTTAGCTAGTTGGTCCAGATGTAGCATGCTGGGACAGTTACCACAATTCTTTGGTTTTCTTTGTGGCATCTGTCTCTGCTCCCAGTTCCTGCTACTAACTTTAAACATTTCCCAATCTCTTCTGAGGAATAGCCCTCATACCTTTTAAATGAGCCCGACTTTGCCTGTGTTGAATTGTATGTTAGTTGTTGCTTTTATCAAACTGTCTTTTAGATGCTTTTTTTTAATTGCATTTTAGGTTTTGGGGTACATGTGAAGAACATGCAAGATTGTTGCATAGGTACACATGTGGCAGTGTGATTTGCTGCTTTCCTCCCCTTCACCTGTATCTGGCATTTCTCCCCATGCTGTCTCACTGGGGTCTGTTGGGGGAGAATAGAGGAGGGACAGCGGGAGGTGGGGAGCTGGGGAGTTGGGGAGAGATAGATGCTTTTTAAAGTTTCTGATATATTCATTGTTAACCGAGAAAGACTTTTTCCCGTTTTTACAATTCTTTGGTCATTTCAATCAGATTATGAAAGAAAGGGACTTAAACATGTGTGTTGAAATCATTATGTTTTCTGCATACCGAAGTGCTTAGGGATGATGTGTACTGATGTCTCCAGCTTACTCTGAAATGCATCAAAATAAGATGAGTTGATGGATAGATATATGTGATAAAACAAACATAGCTAAATATTAATTCTAGAATCCAGGTGATGAGTATGAGTGTTCACTATATAATATATATAAGTTTTTATATATTTGAAAAGTACCATAATACAAAGTTGAAAAATCATTGTCTTTAAACTGGAAATCAATTCTTTTTTTTTTTAAAGACTGGCTCTGTCACCCAGGCTGGAGTGCAATGGCGCAATCTCAGCTCACTGCAACCTCCACCTCCCAGGTTCAAGTGATTCTCCTGTCTCAGCCTCCTGAGTAGCTGGGATTACAGGCACCCACTGTCATGCCCAGCTAATTTTTGTGTGTTTTTAGTAGAGACAGGGTTTCACCAGGTTGGCCAGGCTGGTCTCGAACTCCTGACCTCAGATGATCCACCAGCCTCAGCCTCCCAAAGTTTTGGGATTACAGACGTGAGCCACCGCCCCAATTTTTTTTTTTTGATGGAATCTTGCTCTGTTGCCCAGGCTGGAGTGCAGTGGCACAATCTCGGCTCACTGCAACCTCCACCTCCTGGGTTGGAGTGATTCTCCTGCCTCAGCCTCCTATGTAGCTGGGACTATAGGCACCTGCCACCACATTCAGCTAATTTTTTTGTATTTTTAGTAGAAATGGGATTTCACCATGTTGGCCAGGCAGGTCTTGAACTCCTGACCTCAGGTGATCTGCCTGCCTTGGCTTCCCAAAGTGCTGGGACTACAGATGTGAGCCATCACACCTGGCCTAGAAATTAATTCTTAAACTTAGCTTTGCTTCACATGTGTTTGGAGAACATTTTCAAGTAATCTTCACAGGAAGATACTGGGGGTGTATATTTTCTGAGCCTATAATTATCTTTTGCCTTCTTAAAATCTCTCTACTTGAATTATGCCCTCTGTCATATAATCAGTATTTCCTTCTCAACTAGATTTTTGACATATCCTAGCTTCTACAACCATAACAATCATCCTTTGAGTTCTTCTGCAGATACTTCCACATTAGGGCACGTCCCAACCTGTCTTGTTTACAGATACATCCCCAGAGCCTCGAATAATGCCTAGGCCTTAGTAGTCATTTAAGAACTATCTGTAGAGTGAATAAATGAATATCTCTGTTGTCCTTCATGAGGCGCACTTCCAAAAATGGTTGTCTGTACTCTTCTTTATTGCTACCACCTCTTGACTTCCCTTATTATCTCCTTTAAATTTGGCTTCCAGCCAGGTGCAGTGGCTCACGCCTGTAATCCCAGCACTTTGGGAGGCAGAGGCGGGCAAATCATGAGGTCAAGAGATCAAGACCATCCTGGTCAACATAGTGAAACCCCGTCTCTACTAAAAATACAAAAATTAGCTGGGCGTGGTGGCATGCACCTGTAGTCCCAGCTATTCAGGAGGCTGAGGCAGGAGAATTGCTTGAACCCGGGAGGCAGAGGTTGCAGTGAGCCGAGATCGCGCCACTGCACTCTAGCCTGGCGCCTGGTGACAGAGCGAGACTCTGTCTCAAAAAAAAAAAAATTTGGCTTCCACCCTCATAACCCAACTGAAACTGCTCTTGTCAGTATGACCAATGGACTCCATATTGCCAAATCCAATGGCCACCTTACTGCCTTCTAATTCCTACTTTCAACAGGATTTGACACAGTTTACCACTCTTACATCTTGAAATGTTTTCTTCCTCAGCTTCTGTGACACCACAGTCACAGAAGGTTTGTAGGTTTGCCTCATGTACTTCTTTATGACTCCCCTTCCTCTACACTTTGGAGCTCCTCAAGACTTGCTCCTGAACGCTTTTCTCTCTCTAAATGTACACTCCAAAGTGATTTCATTCAGTCTCATAGATTCCCAATTTAAACTCTCTAGCCCATACCACTCCTCCAAGATCTAGATTAATATATCCAACTGGCTAATGACACCTCTGCTAGGATGTCTCATAAACATTTCAAATCTAACATGTCCAATGTGAAAATGCTGATTTTTCTCTCCCCTCCCCTTGAAACCCACCTTTGCCCCAGTCTTCTCCAGCTCAGAAAATGCCAGAGATATTTAATGGTTTTACTTAATTTCTTTCTTTTTCTCACTCCTCATAATCCAATAGTAAATTTATGTAATTCTATTTCCAACGTATATCTCAGATCTGTTTATGTCAATCCCACTCCACTTCCATCACTCTAGTCCAAGCTACCCTCTGTGTCCTGGAATAATGCAACAGTCTCCTAACAAGTGTTTGTGCTTCATCCTTGCCTCCATATAAGCCGAGCTCTACAGAGCAACCAGAATAAACATTTTAATCTTATTTCTGGACTTCCAGTTCTCACCAAGATGGAGTAATCCCATTCCTTCCTGGTCTTCCTTCTTTTTTTTTTCTTTTTTGGAGACAGAGTCTTGTGGTGTTGCCAGGCTCCAGGCTGGAGTGCAATGGCACAATCTCGGCTCACTGCAACCTCCGCCTCCCAGGTTCCAGTAATTCTCCTGCCTCAGCCTCCCGAGTAGCTGGGACTACAGGCACACGCCACCATGCCCAGCTAATTTTTGTATTTTTAGTAGAGACGAGGTTTCACCATGTTGGCCAGGATGGTCTCGATCACTTGACCTTGTGAGCTGCCCGCCTCGGCCTCCCAAAGTGCTGGGATTACAGGCGTGAGCCACCGTGCCTGGACACCTGGTCTTCCTTCTTTTTTTTTTTTTTTAAAGATGGGGTTTCACCATGATGGCCAGGCTGGTCTTGAACTCCTGACCTCAGGTGATCCACCCACCTTAGCCTCCCAAAGTGCTAGGATTACAGGCGTGAACCACCACGCCTGGCTGGTCTTCCTTAAAACTGGCAAATCTTGGAGAGAACTCCACAAAGAGGCATAGGAAGGCTCTGAAAGGTAGAAGGAAGAAGGCATACTGCCTCGGGATCTTGTGATTTGAAGAATGACACAGCAGTGAGTTCTCTGGGTTTTCTTAGTGCTCCTCATATATCTTGATTGGTGAGGGTGCTAGCAACGCTTCCAACCCCAAATTGCCAACAGCACACACAACAAAGTTCCAAGAAAAACCTCTCCCATCCAGTCAAAAGATCAGGAAAATGGTGGTCTAATTGCAGAAAACTTTTTGGCTTTTGTCCTAAACCTGTTCTCTGCAGGTGGCGGCCCCAGATCTGAACATCAATCTCCCATACAACCACATTCAAAGACGAGAAAGAAAAAATTTTCCTTTGCATTTGTATCAGGGAGAGAAACTTTTCCAAGAAGCCTCACAACAGACTCCTTGGGTCCCATTGGCCAGTATTGGGTCCACCGCCTAGTTGCAAAGTGAGTGTTTAGCTTTCCCAGCCTCTGTGATGAAAAGTGGTCTAAGAATTTTTGGGTCTTTCTCATGAATTCTTTGGGCCAAATCAAAAAAGCTGACTGTCCTTAGGGACCATTCGTGAGGTCCCCAGTATTCAAAGAACTGCAATGGTTCTATCTTCAGACACAAAAGCTTTTGACAAAAACACCCTTTCCACTCTCCTGTGCACTTAATCGTGGTCCAGTGCTGTGCTCTTCGAATGCCTCCTGCTCTTCAAAACTGGTGGAGGGACCCAGGTGCCTCCTACACCCTCTCTGTGGCCAACTAGGACTCATTTGATGCGTTTTGGTGACTTCTATAAAAAGAAGATACTTCAGAACTGAAATCACCATGAAGAAGGAAGCAAACAGGCATTCTCATGCTGTTCTCCAAGGAATCTATCATTTCCCACATCAAATATACAGCCAGGGAGTTGTTCCTGGAGGTTGTGGCCACATGGGTCATGGACAAGGGGAGAATGTATCTTCCAGGGCAATTACACATGCATTCATGTTTTTCCTACAACAGATATGTCCCTTTCTAGGGAAGAAGATTCTTATACTCATACTCAACCGGATGGTTCCAGTGGTTCTCAACTGATTTTCAGTTCATCTTTACTAAACATTCTGTTATGTCTTCCTAAGAAGATGTGTCTGAAAGCATCCAGTGTTATTGTGGTTTAATACTCGGATGAATTTTTAAAAAGCCAGAATAATCATCTTTTGATATATCCTGATATAATTCTTGGCTTTGAAAGATTCCGGAGAGTGTCAGCCTACATAAGATGGTGCAGTGGCGTGATCTCAGTTCACTGCAACCTCCACCTCCCAGGTTCAAGCAATTCTCCTGCCTCAGCCTCCCGAGTAGCTTGGATTACAGGCACGCGCCACCACGCCCGGCTAATTTTTGTATTCTTAGTAGAGATGGGGTTTCACCATGTTGGCCAGGCTGGTCTTGAACTCTTGACCTCGTGATCCACCCACCTCGGCCCTCGAAAGTGTTGAGATTACAGGCGTGAGCCACCGCGCCCTGCCCTAAATTATTTAATATTAAAACAATCTCATAGATTTACATTCTTGAGATAAACCCTACTTGGTTTATGTCTTTCTCTGTTTTGTGCTGCTATAACAAAATACCACAGACTGGGTAGTTTATAAAGACCAGAAATTTATTTTCTCACAGTTCTGCAGGCTGGTAAGTTCAACATCAAGGTGTCAGCAGGTTCAGGTTCAGTTTTCTGCTGAGGGCTGCTTGTTGCTTCCAAAATGGTGCCTTGTTGTTGCATCTTCCAGAGGGGAGAGATGCTGTGTCCTCACATGACAGAAGGCAGGAGGGTGAGCTAGTTGAACACTGCGTGAAGCCTCTTTTATAAGCGTCTTGGTCTTGTACATAAGGCTTGGAGCCCTCATGGACTAATCACCTCTTAAAGGCCCCACCTCTTAGTACCATTTGCTATGGTTTTAATGTTGTCCCACAAACGTCATGTGTTGGAAACTTAATCTCCAATACAACAGTGTTGAGAGGTGAGATCTTCAAGAGGTGATTAGATCATGAGAAATCTGCCCTCATGAACGGATTAATGTCATTATTGTGAGGATGGGTTTGTTATCGACAGAGTATATTTGTTATAAAAGCAAGTTCTGCTCCCTCTTGTGCTCTCTTATCCTTCTGCCTTTCTGCATAGGATGATGCAGGAAGAAGGCCCTTATCAGATGCCAACTCCTTGACCTTCGACCTCCCAGCCTCCAGAACTGTAAGAAATAAATTTCTGTTGTTTATATAAAACTAAGTCACCATTACATTGGCCATCAAGTTTTTGTTTTGTTTTGTTTTGTTTTTTGAGACGGCGTTTCGCTCTTATTGCCTAGGCTGGAATGCAATGGTGCGATCTTGGCTCACCACAACCTCAGCCTCCCAGGTTCAAGCGATTCTCCTGCCTCAGCCTCCCGAGTAGCTGGGATTACAGGCATGTGCCACCATGCCTGGCTAATTTGGTATTTTTTGTAGAAACGGGGTTTCTCCATGTTGGTCAGGCTGGTCTCAAACTCCCGAACTCGGGTGATCTGCCCTCCTTGGCCTCCCAAAGTGCTGGGATTACAGGCATGAGCCACTGCACCCAGCAGCCATTAAGTTTTAACACCTGAACTTTGGAGGGGACACATTCAAACTAGCATTCCACACCTGGCCCCCCAAATCCATGTCATTCTCACATGGAAAATGCATTCCTTACATCCCAATAGCCCCCCAAATATTAACTAATTCGAGCATCAACTCAAAAGTGTAAAGTCCAAAGTCTCAACTAAATCAGCTTTGGGTAAGACACACGATCTGATTCATCCTCAGGCAACTCATTCTCCATCTGTGAGCCTGTGAAATAAGTTCTGTGTTTCCAAAATAGAATGATGGGACAGGTTAGGGAAAGACATTCGCATTTCAAAAGGAAGAATTAAGCAAGAAGAAAAGGGTAAAATCCCAAGTACACACAAAGCCCAACAAAGAAAACAATTTTAGATCTAAGTCTTGAGAATAATCTTTGACTCCATCTCCCACCTTCCAGAAACACTGGGATGGGAGATAAGCTATACTCCTGAGATCCAGAATGTCAATTGTGATGCCCAAATCTCCTATTCCGTATTACTTTCTTGCCTGTTTCATCTACAATTTCTACCAAGGAATTGTATCATCCACCATAGTACCATCTCATTATGATTATAAATTTGTCTACTTGTCTTTGTATTTTTGTTCATTTTTTGCTTTATATATTTTGAAGTCATGCTGTTATAGGCAAACAAGCTTAAAATGTATCTATATTTTTCATGAATTAGACCTTTTATCATTTTGGAGTAATCCTTATTCTATACTATTCTATTTACATATTTTGAGATAGGGTCTCTCTCTGTTGCCCAGGCTGGAGTGCAGTAGCTGGGACCTCAGGGGTACACCACCACTCCCAACTATTTTAATTTTTTGTAGAGATGGGGTCTGTTATGTTGCTAGGCTGGTCTTGAAATCCTGGGCTCAAGCGATCCTCCCACCTTGGCATCCCAAAGTGCTGGGAATACCGGCGTGAGCCACCATACCTGGCCTCAAGTAATCATCTTTAAATGTAGTATGCTTTTTGCTCTAAAGTCTGTCTTGTATGATATTAATATAGTTACACTTGGACTTTTTGGTTAAGATTTGCCTGATATAACTTTTCACACCCTTTGATTTAGTTATTCTGCATGCATATGTTTTAGATATATCTCTTATGTTTAGCATATATAAGAACTTTAAAAAATTGAGTGTGATGATTTTTGTTTTTTAGCTGAGGAGTTTATTTACATTTCATCCATCAATTTACTTACCCCCTATTTTCACCATTATCCTTTTTCCTCATCTTTTATGCCTTCTTGGTATTTAGGGTTTTTTTCAATCTTTTTTTGTCATTCATTTTCCCTGTACTTGTTTAGAAGTTATATATTCAATGTCCATCCTTTTAGTGGTTATCCTAGGTATTTTAAAATCTGAATTTTTACAAAATCTGAAATTAATGAATATCCTTATCCTTTACTGCCCCAATAAAAGATCTTAGAACACTTAGGACTCCAATCATACTTTAATGTAAATGCTATATTTTGTGTGGTGTTTGGCTTTAGCTTGCTTTGTTTTCTCCCACAAATTAGGCATTATTTTTGTTTTATACAGTCAATATTTGTTTAGCTTTAGCTTTATCAGTGTAGTTACCATTATCTTTATTCGCCATTCCTTTTTTTCTTTAACCTCAGACCTTCCATTTGAGATCATCTTCCTTCTGTCTGAAGTACGTCCTTTACAATTTCCTTTAGTGAAGTTCTTGGTGATAAACTCAGTTTTCGTTTGTATAAAAGCATCATTATCTCACCCTTGTTCTTGAGTGATACTTTTGCTGAGTATGGAATTCTAGGTAGTCAGTTATTTTTACCCAGCACACTGAAAATAATATTTTACTTTCCTCTGGCTTTCATTGCTGCTATTGAAAAGTCACCAGTCAGTCTAATTGCCATGCCTTTATAGGTGGCTTATCTTTTCTCCCTGGTTTCTTTTAAGATCTTTTCTTTGAGTTTCTTTTTATTTGTACTGTTTGAAACTAATACAGTTTCCTGGATCTGAGTGTTTGTGTTTATCATCAGTTCTGGAAAACTCTCAGATATGATCTCTTCTGATATTGCCTCTTCCCTAGTTTCTCTATGATCTTTTTCTGGAATTCCAATTAGAAATATACTAGGCTTCAGTCTATCCTCCAGGTTTCTTAACTTCTTCCTAATATCTGCAACCTCTTTGTCTCTGTGTCTATACTGGACGCTGGATAATGTCTGCATAGCTTTCTTCATATCCAATTAACTAAATCTTTTTCTGTTGTGTTTAATATGCTATAAAATCATGTCACTGAATTTTAAATTTTTTGTTTTGACATAATTTCAGACTTTCAGAAAAGTTGAAAAGATTTACCAAAAATTACAAAGAATCTTGTATACCCTTCATTAAGATTCCTCAAATGTTAACATTTTACCACATTCACTTTATCCTTGTCTAACTACCTGTCTAAAATCACACATGCGTATACATATATATATATATTTTCTGAGATGTTTGAGAGTAAACTGCAAGCCTGGTGCCCCTGTATCTGTAAATACTTCAGTGTATTTTCTTGAAACAAGAGCATCCACAGTGTCCATAACCATAGTACAGTTACCAAAATCAAGAGTTAATATTGATACGGTACTATCCTCTAATCAACAGACCTCACTAAATTTTACCAATTATCTCAATAATGTCATTTATAGGAAGAAATGGCATTGACATTTTTAAAGAGTACAAGCCAGATATTTTGTAGAACATCTCTCATTCTGGGGTTGTCTAATGTGTTTTCATAACTAGATTCCGGTTATTTTTTTTTAGCAAAACATTTTCATTTTAGTTATTAGATTTTTAATTTCTAGAAAGTCTGCTTGGGCTCTTTTCAAACCTATTTGTTTCTTGATCGTATTTTCCAGGTAGAGAGGAAACAACTGAACGTCATTATTTTCCTGCAAATACTTATGCAACATTTTCAGTACCATTTACTAAAAAACCCATTCCCTCCCCAACTGGCTTGTCATACTTAATTTGTCATTTACAACAGAAGCTGTCTTAATTAATATTAGATTAACTGATTCTCTACAGCCCTTCCATAAAAGCATATTAATTGATGCACCTAATACAAAGAATTCTAACAGCTAGTAGGCTCCTCTCAAGTATGCCCACACTTATGCTTTCACAAGATGGATTGTAGGATTACTAAGAATCAGTTCTATTATTCTCAAACCTATTGATGCCATTGCACATGGAATGGTAATAACATCATTTGGTGAAATAGCACAGAAACTGATAAAAATGTAGAAAAAATGAGAGTTGTCGTTTCTTTAAAAACTAAGTTGAGTGCTTTGGGAAGACTTGCTAAAAGTAAATCCATTTTTTAAAATGGGGTCATTAAATAAGGTTGACACAAATGCAGAATTTATAAAGAAATCTCAAAATTAAATAGTGAAACATAGACAAACGATTGGAAAATAGGCAAAAGATATGAAGAGACATTTTATGGAAGGGGATATATGGATGGCACATAAGCATATGAAAAAACATTCAATATCATTAGACATTAGGGAACTTGAAATTCTGAAAGAATCCTGCTCTCAGATTGCTTCAGAATCCTCTTTAAATTCTTGCTCCACTTTGAAGAAACCAAAACTGTATCTCATAGATAACGCACTGTGGGTATGATTTGTGTCGGAAAAATGAGGTCAAAGGCCAATCAGTGGAAGTACACACAAAGAAAAGACCTTGATCTTAAAGATTGGTGAATAATGCACATTTATATGTTTTAACTGAAAATTAAAATTTTAATGTATTAATATATCATATCTATTACTCCCTGGTTTACTGACTTTTTCCATTAGCTGCATCAGATAAGAGGGCTTCTACCCTACCAAATCCCTCCTTTAGAAATCTTGTTTTAATATGCAAGGTTTTCAATAATTTTGTACACCTGTATTTTATGTTCCTGTAAAATTCGACATTTTATAGAGTTGCTGCCCAAAGCCTTAGAATTTTCTCCTAGTAGAACACATACGAATATTAATGGTGTATGAGTCATCTCATCATATCATTTTAAGCTTTGGGAGGACTAATATGATTTGCAAATAGACAAGAATACTTGAGTAGCGTGTCCATGGTAACAGTGTGGTGATTACGCATATCATCTTCTTTTCCTTTTGTTCATTTTACACTTTTGGTTGCTACTCAGCACAAGCAGCCTGGAATTGGCTGTAAAATGTGACCCTCTGTCAGCATCATTTGAGAAGAGCCTCTCATTTTGCCTTCTATGGCGTAATTTTATTTTATAACTTTAAAACACAGAAAATGCAAAAAATAACATAAGAAACACTGATACAAACTACCCAGGGTTTTCGATTGTTAACCTTTAATCACATTTACGCACATTCATAACACATTCAAATATGCATTATTAAAAGTGATAAAAACGATTAAGCAATTAAGTTGAAGCATCCTTTATCCCCTCATTTTCAATCCTACTCCCCTCTTCACGTCTGAAGGCAAATACTGTTGTGAATTTGGTGTTTATATTTTAATACTATTTATACACATTTATGTCTCTGAAAGCAATAAAGTATTGCATTATGTACTTTTAAATTTTACAGAAATAGTTTCGGAATATACACACACACAATATATATTGCAGTGCAACTTGCTTTTCCACTTAAATGTTGATAATACATAGATCCAGTTCATCTCTTTTAACTGCTGTGTAGTATTTGGTTATAGGAGTGTGCCACATTTTGTTTATCTATTTACTTATTAAGAACATTTACACATTATTCAGTTTTATACTGGTACAATTCTGGAATGAATATCTTACTTAGTACATTCTCCTGGCACACATGTTGGAGAGTTTCTCTAGGGAAAATAACTGTGAGTAAAATTACTGAGTAGTATGGTAAATACACTTTTTATATTATTCTTTTTTTTGCAGTAAAATTATTTTATTGAAATGTTTTAGTACAGTGTTGGAGGATCTTAAAATCTTATATTTTAAACCAATACAAGCACTGCAAATGATATATTCCTGAATCTAGCTGATGTAGTATCTAACAAAGAAAAGTGATCATGTGAATATCTGTAAGTTGACTAACATAATTTAAGTTGGAGGCTAAACAATTTTGGTATAGTCATATTTCTCTAGCTCCTGCTTTTGGCCAGAACTTTTTATATTATTAAATAGTGTCAAATTGTTCTCTAGAGTGATTGTCTCAATGTACACTTCCACTAGCAGTGTGTGAGGATTTCTGTTGTTCTACATATTCTGTGTCAAAATACTTAAATTTTTGCCAATGCAATGAATGTGAAATGATATTTCATTGTTTTAATGTACATTTCTCAATATTCGGTGAGTATTAGTATCTTCATCTTTTCATTTGCTTTTCCTTTTCTGTAATAGTCTTTTCATTTACTTAGCTTCTTTCTCTGTTGAGTTTCGTTTGTCTTTTTCTTATTGAGTTACGGGAATTCTTAATAAGTTCTGAAGGGTTTTTTTTTTTTCTTTGTCTAAGATATATGTTGCAAGTATCTTTTCCCAGACTGTCACTTGTCTTATTAATCTACTTATGGTGCTTTTATTTTACAGAAATGTTAATTTTAGTAAAGTCAAACCAGTTCTCTTCCTTTATTGGTTTGGGCTTTTAATTATTTGGTTAAGAAAATGTTCCTGCTCCAAGGTCATAAATATTTTCTTTTAACAGGCTTAAATGTTGATTTTCACATTTAGGAGTTTAATATATTTAGAATTTATTTCTGTGTAAGGTATAAGGTAGTTATCTAATTTTATTTTTTCCGTATAAAAATACATTGTTGCAACCCCACTTATTGAATATTCTTTCCTTTCCCTAGTGTTTGAAATGCCACTTCTATAATATTCTAAGTTCGATGGACCTGTTTCTGGGTTTTTTATTCTCTTCCAGTAATCCATTTGACTATTCCTATACCACACTCACACTGTTTTAATCACCATAGTTTAAAATAAATCTTGGATATATGGTAAAATAAGTCACCTTCCTACTTCATTCTAGTGGTTTTTTTTTTGTTTTTGTTTTTGTTTTTTTTTTTAAGAAAGAAAAAGAGAGGAAAGAAAGTGAGAGTGAAAGAAAGAAAAAAAAGAATGTAAGAGAGAAAGAAAGAGGAAGAGAAAGAGGGAGAGAGAACGGGATTCTTGTTCTATTGCCCAGGCTAGAATGCAGT
>CAUYLG010026156.1:0-42836 GCA_963573385.1 Cacajao melanocephalus | reverse complement strand
TAAACATCCTTGCACATAAATTTCTGAACATATCATTGCTCATTTCCTTAGCATAAAATTATAGAAATATACAGAAAGAGTAGAATTTTTTTAAATTATGAAAATAAAAATTATTGGGTCAGAGTACGTATAAATTAATTTATATATATAAATATATATAATATATATATATTTATATATTTGTCTCTTATCAATATCAGAGGTTTCCAAGCCCTATCTCCCAGGCCACCAGAGAAACTACCAGCTTCTCACTTAAAGTAAATAAGTGAGTAAATGTATCTGTTTCCTATTGCCATGGTAACAAATTACCACAAATTTAGTGGCTTAAAACAATGCAAACTTATTACCTTACAACTCTTTAGGTCGGAAATCTGACACAAGTCCCACTGGGCTAAGATCAATATTTCAGCAGAGTTGCATTCCTTTCTGGAAGATCTAGGGAAATAATTAATTTTCTCACTTTTTTCTTCTTCTAGAAGCTGCCTGAAACCCTAGGCTTGTGGCCCTTCAGTCTTTAAAACCTCCAATGGCTGATTGAGTCTTTCCTGCATTTCATGATTCTGATGCTGATTCTCCTTCTGACTTCTGGTTCCATTTTTAGGGACCCTTGTGATCACATGGGGCCTACCTGGATAATCAAGGATAATCTCCCAATTTCAAAGTCAGCTGATTAGAAATTTCAATTCCATCTGTAACCTAATTTCTCTTTGCCATGTGACATCTAGTTCCAGGCTCTAGGGATTAGGACATGGAAATCAGGAGGTGGGAGTGGCTGGCGCATTATTCTGCCTACTGCAGTAAAAGATCTATTAGATGGATAGATCATACATGCACACATACATACATACATACATACATGAGTTTCTATAGAGCTGCTGCTTTCCCCATAAAATCATTTTTCATTTTATAAAGCATAATATGCCTAATCCTCATATGGAATAGATGCTTTTGGATTACTATGGCATTGTCAGGAGCCATTCCAAGACATATGAAGAGGTACTTGAGACAGTCTCTTAATATATATTCTATAGCCTGATTCACTGGTTCCAAATGCTGGCTCCATCCCTTACACTTTATGACTTATGCCTTAGTTTCCTCATTCACAAAGTGAAGACAGTACCTGTGTCATAGGGTTGTTCCGAGGCTTAAATGAGTTACAAAAATGGAATATAAGTAAGCAAATTTAGTAAAAAGATTATTTCCAGAGCCTCAGATGGCTTTGATCTAAAATGCAAAGGAAGCAACTCCCCATTTTGGCCTGTTTGCCCTCGGGGTACTGAATCCTGAAGTTGTAAGGAAAAATTCTCATTGCTAACATCAAAAAAGCTGGACACCAAAGCCTCATTTAAGGCACCTCTTCTACAACTGGAACAAACTGCACTTCATTAATCTTTGGGTAAATCTTTAGTGTCTAGGATTGTTTCTAGGAAAAAGCTAAAAACATACTAACTAGATTGATCATGCTAAATGATTATCCAATGCACAAAGATCAAAGACTATCACAGGAGCACACATAGTTCAACAACTAAGCATTATTTAAAACATAAAAATGACATAGAAAATCCTTCTGATTTATACTATTTTAAATTGGTAAAGGGCTACTTCTTTCCCATGAAATTACTGCCAAATTGAAATTAGTAAATCTATTTCTATGTATTCTGTTTTCAAGTATTTTGGCAGTCATTCCAACATGTAATTCAAACCACTTAGAAAACTGACAAGACCTGCACGTCAACACCATGGAAGAGGAGCGCAAACTTGATGTCCTGTATTTTATTGTGATTGTCAAGTAAAATTAAATTTTATGTTATCAAGTGAAGCAATTTCTCTCAATGTAATGAGCTGTATAATTAATGAACTAAGAAGCAATTAAATATTGCCATTTAAGTATATTATTACAATACAATTAAATTCAGTCTTAAGTCATCCCAAAATTTCAATACACTTGTGAGAATGTCCTGAATTAGCAGTCTCCTATTTTAAGTGTTTTATGAAAGAATACAATTTATTTTAGTGTAAATAATATACCTGGACTCTATGAAACAAAAGGCTGGATAATATTTGCCTATAGCTCCCATTTAGAAATACCAAAGTTATGAAGCATATTCATTGGCTACTGTCATATTTATTGGGATTTATGTTTTATCAGATTATAAGTACTCTTTAGCGAAAAATATTTTTTCCTCTTTGCTCAAAAAATTGTCCAACACTCCTGGTCCAGTCAAGAAAGAAGCAAAAACTCCTCGATTTGAATAGCTTTCATTTGGGTAAATTTATTTGGTTAAAGAGAAGTTTTGAAAAATACACACACACACAAAAATAAATGTTTCAATTGTTTAAAAATATTAATCACCACCCACTAAGTGCCAGGCACTGTTCTAGTTACTGGAGATCCATAGATTAAGGTCATGGTCAAAAAAAAAAAAAAGTGAGTCATTGGGATTACAAATATGGGGCAATGGCTAAAAGTTAGTGCTCGAGAGTAGCTGAGATGGCTGTTGGAGAAGAGAGGAAAAGAAGTGCTGTATTCCAGCAGCAGGGTTCAACCAACTAACTTTTCTCTCTTTTTTTTTTCCTTCAACATTTATTTTAAGTTCAGGGGTACATGTGCAGGATATGCAGGTTTGCTACATAGGTAAACATAGGCCATGGTAGTTTGCTGCACAGATCAATCCACCACCTAGGTATTAAGCCCAGCATTCCTTAGCTATATTTCTGATGGTCTCCCCTCTCCTCACCCCGACTCCTGACAGGCCCCAGTGTGTTTTGTTCCTCCACGTGTCCATGTGCTCTTATTGTTCAGCTTCCACTTACAAGTGAGTTTGGGTTTCTGTTTCTGCATTAGTTTGCTGAGAATAACAGCTTCCAGCTCCATCCATTTCCCTGCAAAGGATATACTATAATTCTTTCTTATGTCTGCATTGTATTCTTTGTGTATATGTAGCACATTTTGTTTATCCAGTTTATTATTCATGGGCATTTGGGTTGATTCCATGTCTTTGATGTGAATAGTGCCGCAATGAACATATACATGCATGTTTCTTTATAACAGAATGATTTATATTCCTTTGAGTAATACCCAGTAATGGAATTGCTGAGTCAAATGGTTTTCTGCCTCTAGCTCTTGAGGAATTGCCACACTGTCTTCCACAGTGCTTGAACTAATTTGCACTCCCACCAACAGTGTAAAAGAGTTACTTTTTCTCTGCAGCCTCACCAGAATCTGCTGTTTCTGGAGTTTTTTCTTCCTGACTGGGATGAGATGGTATCTCATTATGGTTTTGATTTGCAATTCTCTAACAATCAGTGCTGTTGAGCATTTTTTCATATGTTTGTTGACCACATTAATGTCTTCTTTTGAGAAGTGTCTCTTCATGTCCTTTGCCCACTTTTTAATGGGGTTGCTTGTTTTTTTCTTGTAAATTTGTTTAAGTTCCTTGTAGTCTGGATAGTAGACCTTTGTTAGTTGGCTAGATTGCAAAAAAATTTTTCCCATGCTATACATTGACTGTGCATTCTGATAATAGTTTCTTTTGCTCTGGAGAACTTTAGTTTAATTCGATCCGATTTATCAATTTTTGCTTTCTTTGCAATTGCTTTTGGTGTTTTCATCATGATATACTTACCCATGCTTATGTCCTGAATGGTACTGCCTAGATTTTCTTCTAGGGTTTTTATAGTCTTGGGTCTTACATTTAAGTTTTTAATCCATCTTGAGCTAATTTTTATATAAAGAAGGGATCCATTTTCAATTTTCTGCATCTAAGCCAACTAACTTTTAAAAGACAGAGAGATGGCTTGAAAATGAGATAAAAATTATTAAAAATCAATAAAAATTTTGAAAATAAAACAAAAATTCAAATCACATATGAGAGGCCCAGGAAGAAAATTAAGGGAGAGAAAGTAGTCAACAAACCCAAACATACACACACACACACACACACACACGGCATGATTTAGGCGCTGTGATGGTTATTGCTGAGTGTCACCTTGGTTGAATTGAAGGATGCAAAGTATTTTTTCTAGGTGTGACTGTGAGAGTGTGGCCAAAGGAGATTAACGTTTGAGTCAGTGGACTGGGAGAGGCAGACCCACCCTCAGTCTGGGTGGGTACCATCTAATCCATCTAATCAGCTGTCAGTTCGGCTAGAATAAAGCAGGCTGAAGAAGTTAGAGCAGAGTTGGTGAGTCTTCCAGCACTCATCTTTCTCCTGTGCTGGATGCTTCCTGTCATTGGATATCAGACTCCAAGTTCTTCAGCTTTTGGACTCTTGGACTTACACCAGTGATTTGCCAGAGGCTCTGGGACCTTGGGCCACAGACTGAAACCTGCACTGTCAGCTTACCTTCTTTTGAGGTTTTGGGACTCGGACTGGCTTCCTCACTCCTCACCTTGCAGACAGCCTATTGTGGGACTTCCCCTAGTGATCATGTGAGTCAATTCTCCTAATAAACTCCCTTTCATATATAAGTATATCCTTTTGTTTCTGTTCCTGTAGAGAACCTGACTAATACAGGCACAAAGAAATCCAGCCAAGAAACTTCTAGTAATGAATAGGAAACTTCTGAGAAGTAAATCTGATGACACTGAGTGTGTCAGTCTCATCTGACTGTGTTTATAGAAAGGAAAAGAATCACAAACTTGGGATTGTTTCCTCTCATATTCCAATCAATAGTAACTTCCTTTTCACAATGAAACTTTAAACAATTAGGGAAACATTTCTGTTTCCAGCTAATGGATTTAAGAGTGATTGCTATTTCAGGAAGAGCACTTCATCCGATTGTAGGCAGGCCAAAGGTGGAAGAGAGGGGAGCTGAAGAAGCATAAACTGTATTAAAGGCCTTCATAGCTGGCTTTGAGTCACTGAGAAAATAGTATTCTTTCTCTAATAATCCCTTAAAGGCTTTGAGTTGCTTTCATTCAGGATGAAAATGTGCTGGCCTAAGAACAACTGTTGTCTCAACACTTGAGTATCAAGGAGCTAGATGTTCTGTTTACTGAGCCAATGCCAGGCATTCCTGAGTAATGTGCAAGCAGCGCTTGAGAAAATATACATAAAGTGGGGGTTCAAATACCGAGATACCAATGTTCTAGTTAATAGCATGTTGAAACATACCACATTTTTTTCCTCCTGGTAATTATTCCAGCGCCTCTGGATGTTCTCTTGCTGTTCACTAGAGAGCAAAGTAGGGCAGGAAAAGGACAAAGACCCTGGTTCATCAATACTCTGGCTGCAGACATCTTGAACACTACAGATAATTTGTTATTTCAGAGCCTACTTTTCCAGAATTCACCCTCATATGTGGCCTCCACTAGTGCTATATTGTTTTAAATGTATTGAAATGTGTTCTTGCTTTATGAAGGCATCAACAACATCAACTCACTTACAAATACCAATGTATCAAAATTTGATACAGATACTGATGTTAATATGATATAGGAGGATGATAATTAAGCTTGGATAATTTTATAAAGATATCATCAAACTAATAAGGCACATTTATGCATTATATATTTGCGAAATGAATGTCTTATTTAGTTATTTGTAATATTCAAGTGTCTTCTGTTGATTTTGTGTTATTAGCTTATGTCATTTTCTGTGTGACTAAATTGTCCTATTAATTTTAGTGTAAGAGCTCTGTAGTGTGAAATTTAAAAAGCAAATTATAATGTATAATTCTTATTATGATATTATATCAATTAGAAGTAGTTTTTGCAAATTACAGAAAAGTTGACTGATAGGCTTAAGCCACATGGACATTACCTAGCAAAGAGATCAGAGAGAAACCAGCCCCAGATTGGGTCAATGGCTCAATGATGTCATCAAAGACACAAGCTCCTTCAAATTTTCTGCTTAACCAGCTTTGGTATGTATTCAATGCTTTTCCTCAAGGTTAAAGATAGCTAACAATGGCCAATCATGGTGGCTCAAACCTGTAATCTCAGCACTTTGGGAGGCCGAGGCAGGCAGATCAGCTGAGGTGAGGAGTTCAAGACCAACCTGATCAACATGGTGAAACCCCATCTCTACTAAAAATACAAAAAAAATTAGCCAGGCCTGGTGGTACATGCCTGTAATCCTAGCTATTCAGGAGGCTGAGGCAAGAGAATTGCTCAAACCCAGGAAGCGGAGATCACGCCACTGCACTCCAGCCTGGGCCACAAGAGCAAGACTCTATGTCATAAAAATGATAGCTAGCAACACTCCAAAGATTCTGTCTTCACGTAACAGTAGGACTTCCCCAGCATATTCCTCACACTTTATTTTCCAGAACAGGATCACATACCCATCACAGGTAAGTCATTGGCAAGGAGCAACAAGATTGTCATAACTGCTTTATACCAAAAGTGACTTACATCCAGGGGCCGAGTGCATTGGCATGGAAGGCAAGCAACCAACAGAGTCTGTCACAGGTATGTGTGGCCCCTTCCAAAGCCAAGCATGTAATAGAGATCCTACTATATAACTAAATGGTGGTAACTAAATACCTGTCCCTATTTTCTATTTCTCTCATGGTTTCTTCCTTTCTTTCTCTAAATTTCTGTAAAACACACACACGCACACACACACACACACACACACACACACACGTACACACATCCCTGGACTAACGAGCCATGAGGCCAGAAAGCCAGATAATGCCAAAAGACATGAGTTCCAAAGCAATCCTAAGACTACTGCCTCCCTGCAGTTAAAGTGTCTTATCCACAAATGTATGTGTGGCTATAGGATTTCATTTTCATACTTTTGCAAACTGCAATTTAAGCTGATGAAAAAAGGTGATTATAGGCTTTGGCACTTGACTGTCCCCATGGATTTATCTGCAAACTAACAGGTCCTTTCCTGCATAGACAGGCACCACCTCTAATGTCAATAGAAAGAAACAAATGCCACTATTCATTGTCCCCTGCTGAGATCTGACAAAGATGAGTGGGAAACCAAGAAGACAAAGAGAGGAAAGCAACTTTATTCTCTATTGAGAACTGCAAAACTCTGAAGGCTTAGAGGAAAGGTTTCACAGAGAACCCCAAATATCATTTTCTTCTATTAATTGCCCATCAGCCCTATCAAGCTCTCACTTTTAGCAAATGCTGGTTTAATTGTTTCTGCCATCTACTTCACATCCCACAAAGATTATGCTGGGAAGATTATAAGAGCTCTGGAATAAAAAGGTCAGAACACTGCTCCAATCCCAAGATCCAAGAGCTCAGGGATAATATGCACCTCTGTCAAATTGTCTTTTGGACACAATGCCTCTTTCAAAATAGGGAGCAAGAGGTCACACTTCTCTGTTAAGCATCGGTCCCTACTAATTACACATATATTGCAAACTTATTCAAAACTGCTTTAGAGCATAAATATGGCAATCTGGCCTGATCAAGGAAGATTTCCAGACTTGTAGTCCATATGTAATAAGAGGAAATACAACAAAATATAAAATTGAAGTTAAAATAAACTTTGTAGATTAAGTGGAAATAATGCTATCTGTTCACAGTTACCATTCTCATCATCAGTTATATTATCAAAAGTCCCTGACTGCATGACACCAAGCTGGATGCTTCATGTGACTCAGGACTGATATCAGCAATGTCAGGTGGTAGAAATAACAGGTACTTCACTGAGCTGACCAGAGGCATTCCTTTAGGAAAATTGTGTGAATTTTATGAGCCTCAGTTTTCTTATCTATAAAATTATGGGGAAAAGTCTGTGCTCCAAGGTTGGAATAAGACCAAGTCAAATAAAATGAAGATATCCATTTATTATCATATGAATAAATCAGGTTAAGCTCTTCTTGGAAACATCTTAAATATTTTGGGACATTCAATATAATAACTATATGCGTGCTGAAAGGCAAGAGGAGAGCCTTCATAGACATATTTTTGTGCCAATATATTATTTTTCCAGTGTAGTAGTTTTATCCAGATGGTTTTTGTTCCCCCATTAGATTTGTTCATTATAAATTTGGGGCCAGGTGTGTTTGTTCACGCCTGTAATCCCAGCACTTTGGGAATCCAAGGCAGGTGGATCTCGAGGTCAGGGAGTTGAAGACCAGCCTGGCCAAGATGATGAAACCTCATCTCTACTAGGGTACAAAAATTAGCTGGGGATGGTGGCAGGTGCCTGTAATCCCAGCTACTTAGGAAGCTGAGGCAGAGAATTGCTTGAACCTGGGAGGCGGAGGTTGCAGAGCCAAGATCGCACCACTGCACTCCAGCCTGGATGACAGAGCAAGACTCCATCTCAAAAAGAAAAAAAACAGAGACATTTTATATATTTATTTGGAAAAACTGAAGAATGAAAATGACATAAAATCCCAATGTCAGTCTATCAGCCAAATGTGATTAGAAATGTTTGGTACTAAGCTTCATATTCAAAATAAATCTCTGAAATTTAATCAAATGCTTGGCTGAAACAGGAATTTAAATACTAAACTATTTGGCCTTTAATTTTATTATCCTTTTCATTTTACATCCACTAGGGGGATAATCAATACATTGTGGAAAACTGAATAAATACCTCTTCTCCCTTCCTATGTCTCTCTTCCTACCTTTCTGTCTTTATCTCAGTTTCTGTCTTTGCAACAAACAAACCTGTCTGGACTAATGAGCCATGAGGCCAGAAGGCCAGACCATGCTAAAAGATGTGAGTGATAAAGCAATCCTGAAACTCTCATTTCTTTGCATTTAAAGTCCCTTATATACCCGTGTGTGCAGGCTATGTGCTCTCATGTTCATATTTCTTTCCTCCTTAAATTCTACACTGGGTGTTTATGTGTATCTATAAGAGACAGGCAGGTGGGGAGGGAAGATAATTTCCAACCTAATAATGCTAGTTCCATATAGCCATAGGTTACACCTCTCAGTGCCACCATTACTAAACACTACATCTGGTTTACTTCCGTGGTTTGTGCTTTACATACCTTCTTCCTTCCACACTTCTCTTCTCCAAACTGACATTTTTTTCTAAGAAGTCTTTCATCACCTGCAAATGTGAAGCTGATTCTTAGCAGTTATTTTCAGAATCAAATTTTTAGTTTCTTCCCTTTTTAATGATAAATATCCTTTATTCTGATTTTTTTTCAGTTTTCTGTTGTGTTTTTTAATGATAAAGGCATGAGTTCTCTAATAAAGTTTATTTTTGTCATCCTAATTTCTAAACACTACATAGGTATAAGATACTTCATCCATTGCTGACTCAAAATCAGGTTTTTTTTTTTTCAGTTGGGTATTCTATATATATGTACCCTGAGGAATAGATGGGTGCCCAAATCCATCTGAAAGAAAGCTATTACATATATTTTCTTAGACTTCTAGAACTTTATCTTTAAAATGAGCATCACAGTTCATCTATTCCATAGAACACTTTCTCTTTTCCTTCCCTTCTGTCACACTCATTCAAATCTCTCTGTAACATGTTAGCACAAACGGGGAAACCAAAAGACATGTTTGCAGAGTGTGTAAGAAAACATAAATCATCTACAGAAATGACTGATCTTTTCCATGTTATATCCTGAATCACAGATGGCTCTGTAGTCCTAAATAGTCACACCCTAAAAATTCATATTTTTCCAATGAGATGAAAAGTGAAGATGAGGAAATAGAATCTTCTTTTTTCCTTTCGGAGAAGATAAGAAGTGGAGGAGTTTGTCAACAGACTGCCTTCAAAAAATCTACTTAAAGACAGTGGGATTGTTTCAGAGCCCTTGAAAAATTGAGAGAACACTCATTTAAGACCAGTTTTCCCAAGCTCCTGCCTTTAGTTCTGAGAAGAGACTTTTCAACTCATTCCACAAACTTGAATCAATCACTTATTCTATGCCAAATCTTTTTAAGCATTGGGAAGAATAAGACATACTCACATCTCCGGAGTTTCAGTTTGAAAGGATACCCCAACACATGGAGTAACAATACCATATGACAAGAACCATATCAGGGATATCTACAAAGTGCATGGAGCTCATAAAAGGGGCAAAACTGACTCCTCTAGGTAAAGGCAAGGAAGTCTTCCCAGAGGCAGTGGCACATAATTGAGAATAAAGGACTCCTTGAAATCTGTGCAGGCAAGTCTTATTTCTCCATCCTCATTTTCTCACAGTAATTCAGAAGAGAGCCGCACAACAGTATATTTCTTTAGGATGAATCATGAGAATGCCAGGCAACTGCCACCTCTAATAGCATCTCTGAGGAAAGCAATTAACTAGCAATTTTCCTTTATTATTACACTCATGCACATAATTAAATATCCTTAACATACTTATTTCATAGCATTTTATAAAGAATGATAACACTGTGTTACTTTATATTAATAATAATGTAATTGGCTACAAGTTTCACACGCTTCAATGTATGCTTTCTAAAAATTATTATAGGGGACTCCTGCCAAGATGGCCAAATAGGAAGAGCTCCAGAGCACCGTTCCCAGCAAGAGCAACGCAGAAGGCGAGTGATCTCTGCATTTCCAACCAAAGTACCACATTCATCTCAGTGGGACCGGTAGCTCAAGTAGGGCAAACTGAGGCAGGGTTGGGTGCTCCCTCACCCAAGAAGGGCAAGCAGCCAGAGGATGCCCCCCTTACCCAAGGGAGGCCACCGGAGACTCTTCCAAACTCAGATACAGCACTTTTCCTACGGTCTTTACAGCCCACAGACCAGGAGCTTCCCACTGGTGCCAACAACTCCAGCACTGCGGGTTTCCAGCACAAAACTGGGTGGCCATTTTAGCCCATGCCTGGAACTCCTGCAAGACAGAACCGCCCATTCTCCTGAACAAAAGGGGGCTGATGGCAGGGAGCCAAGTGATCTTTCTCAGTGGGTCCCACCTCCACAAAGACCACATAAGTGGAAGTAAATCACTCCCCAGCAAATGCAAAAGAATAGAAATCATAACAAACAGTCTCTCAGACCACAGTGAAATCAAATTAGAACTCAGGATTAAGAAATTCACTCAAAACTGCACAACTACATAGAAACTGAACAACATGTTCCTGAATGACTACTGGATAAATAATGAAATGAAGGCAGAAACAAAGATGTTCTTTGAAACTGATGAGAACAAAGACACAACTAACCAGAATCTTTGGGACACATTTAAAGCAGTGTCTAGAGGGAAATGTACAGCAATAAATGCCCACATGAGAAGTGAAGAAGATCTAAAATCAACACCCTAACGTCAAAATTAAAAGAACTAGAGGATCCAGACCAAACAAACTCAAAAGCTAGCAGAAGACAAGAAATAACTAAGATCAGAGCAGAAGTGAAGAGATAAAGATACAAAAAACCCTTCAAAAAAATCAATGAATCCAGGAGCTGGTTTTTTGAAAAGATCAACAAAATAGATAGACCGCTAGGCAGACTAATAAAAAAGAAAAGAGAGAAGAATCGAATAGATGCAATAAAAAATGATAAAGGTGAAATCACCACTGTTTCCACAGAGATACAAACTACCATCAGAGATTACTACAAACACCTCCATGCACATAAACCAGTAAATCTAGAAGAAATGGATAAATTCCTGGGCACTTAAGCCCTCCCAAGACTAAACCAGGAAGAAGATGAATCCATGAATAGACCAATAACAAGGTCTGAAGTTGAGGCAGCAATTAATAGCCTATCAACCAAAAAAAGTCCAGGACCAGACAGGTTCACAGCCGAATTCTACCAAACATACAAACAGGAGCTGGTACCAATCCTTCTAAAACTATTTCAAACAATACAAAAAGAAGGAATCCTCCCTAACTCATTTTATGAGACCCACATTATCCTGATACCAAAACCTGGCAGAGATACAGCTAAGAAAGAAAATTACAGGCCAACATCCATGATAAACATTAACACAAAAGTCTTCAATAATATACTGGCAAACCAAACCCTACAGCACATCAAAAAGCTTATCCATCACAGTCAAGTCAGCTTCATCCCAGGGGTACAAGATTGGTTCAACATATGCAAGTCTATAAATGTAATTCACCACATAAACAGAACCAAAGACAAAAACCACATGATTATCTCAATAGATGCAGAGAAGGCTTTGACAAAACTGAACAGCCCTTTATACTAAAAACTCTCAAAAAACTAGGTATGGATGGAACATATCTCAAAATAATAAAAGCTATTTATGACAAACCCACAGCCAATATCATACTGAATGGGCAAAAACTAGAAGCATTCCCTTTGAAAACTGGCACAAGACAAGGGTGCTGTCTCTTACCACTCCTATTCAACATAGTATTGGAAGTTTTGGCCAGAGCAATCAGGCAAGAAAAAGAAATAAAGGGTATTCAATTAGGAAAGGAGGAAGTCAAATTGTCTCTATTTGCAGACAACGTGATTGTATGTTTAGAAGACCCCATTGCCTCAGTCCAAAATCTCCTTAAACCGATAAGCATCTTCAGCAAAGTCTCAGGATACAAAATCAATGTGCAGAAATCACAAGCATTCCTATACACCAATAACACGCAGAGAGCCAAATCATAGTGAACTCCCATTCACAATTGCTACAAAGAGAATAAAATGCCCAGGAATACAACTAACAAGGGACATGAAAGACCTCTTCAAGGAGAACTACAAACTGTTGCTCAAGGAAATAAGAGAAGACACAAACAGATGGAAAAACATTCCATGCTCATGGTTAGGAAGAATCAATATCATGAAAATGGCCACACTGCCCAAAGTAGTTTATAGATTCAATGCTATCCCCGTCAAGCTACCATAGACCTTCTTCACAGAACTAGAAAAAAAAACCACCTTAAACTTCACATGGCTTGCCCACATCGTCAACACAATCCTAAGAAAAAAAAAAAAAAAAAAAAAAAAAAGCTGGAGGCGTCACTCTACCTGGCTTCAAACTATACTACAAGGCTACAGTAATCAAAACAGCATGGTACTCATACCAAAACAGAGATATAGACCATTGGATCAGAACAGAGGCCTCAGAAGTAATGCCACACATCTACAGTTATCTGATCTTTGACAAACCTGACAAAAGCAATGAGGAAAGGATTCCCTGTTTAATAAATGGTGTTGGGAAAACTGGCTAGTATGCAGAAAGCTGAAACTGGACCCCTTCCTTACACCTTATACAAAAATTAACTCCAGATGGATTAAAGATTTAAACATAAGACCTAACAACATAAAAACCCTAGAAGAAAACCTAAGCAATACCATTCAGGATATAGGCATAGGCAAGGACTCATTACTAAAACACCAAAAGTAATGGCAACAAAAGCCAAAATAGACAAATCATATCTAATTAAACTTAAGAGCTTCTGGACAGCAAAAGAAACTATCATTAGAGCTAACCAGCAACCAACAGAATGGGAAAAAACATTTGCAATCTACCCATCTGATAAAGGGCTAATTTCCAGAATCTACAAGGAACTTAAACAAATTTACAAGGAAAAAAAAAGAAAACAACCCCATCAAAAAGTGGGTGAAGTATATGAACAGACACTTTTCAAAAGAAGACATTTATGCAGCCAACAAACATATGAAAAAATGCTCATCATCCTTGGTCATTAGAGAAATGCAAATCAAAACCACGCTGAGATATCACATCATGCCAGTTAGAATGGCAATCATTAAAAAATCTGGAGACAACAGATGCTGGAGAGGATGTGAAGAAATAGGAACACTTACACTGTTAATGGGAGTGTAAATTAGTTCAGCCATTGTAGAAGACAGTGTGACAATTCCTCAAGGATCTAGAACTAGAAATACCATTTGACCTAGCAATCCCATTACTGCGTATTTGCCCAAAGGATTATAAATTGTTCTATTATAAAAACACATGCACACATATGTTCATTGTGGCACTGTTTACGATAGCAAAGACTTGGAACCAACCCAAATACTCATCAATGATAGACTGGATAAAGAAAATGTGGCACATATACACCATGGAATACTATGCAGCCATAAAAAGGATGAGTTCATGTCCTTTGCAGGGACATGGATGAAGCTGGAAACCATGTATATATGTACATATACATATATGGATATATGTACATACATAATGTGTATACCTATAGAAACATATAATAAGGAACCATTTAACCTTGTCTTAAATTTCATCTCTATGTCTTAGGAATTTTTCTCAAATCTCTTTCATGAAATCTTTAGGGGTCAAGATAAAAACTTTCAATTTCAAATATGGTTTCCCCAGTTATGTATTACCAGCAATATCCTGACTATCTATTACAAGACCTCCTATGTACAATTTAAAATTCACTTGTCCAGAAGTAAGTATACATTTATTTCACTTTCACTTATTGCAGTTTCAGACTCTGTTTGAATCTATGTCCTAGTGGCAGAGCTAGCCTGATAATGAAACAATCTGACCGAAGGTGATCATTATTCCTGTAGTTTGGCCATTTGTATCCTAACATCACATATAGAAGTTTCCTTTGAAAGTTACAACCTACCGCTTTTTAATTTGGACAAAAGACAATCCTAATATGCTCAATGTTTCAAGAGATGACTTAACATTTAATATAATAATATCTCTTTTATATATAGCATTCTTATTTTCAATGCATTTTGATAACTAGCCTCCTATGTATGCTTACAAAAGTTTACACAATAAGTGATGAAGGAATTTAGAATAGTAACTCTTTAAAAGCATAAAGTCAGGAGATAAGCTCTAAAAACTGTGTTATAATACCTTCACAGTCTTTTATAATATCTTTTGAAGTCTGTGTTGTAAAATCTTTCTAATAACAATGACATGGTTACATTTGAAGGGAAGCAAAACCAAGGATTTGCCCTAGGTGACAAAGCAAGTTCTTTGTGGGATGAAGAAGTCTCTGTCTGATTCCTAACTCATCAAAACACACTGCTTCTTTTCTTTTCAAATATGTACCTTGCACACAAAATTATTACTTCAGTTGCTGAACCAAAGCAACTGGATACCTTCTTCTAATTTTCAAATACTATAATCCAGTTTACTTTACCAGCTTAAGCTGGTTTTTGGCACAAGCAAACTAGCCAAGGTTGTGCTAATAACTTTATGTTGGGATTTTTGTGTGTATGTGTGCACAATCATCTTTAAGGTCAGTGCAGAACAATTTATCCAAGTAAGTAATTTATCTTTGCAGTGGTTTAACAAAAATTTAGTTATATCATTCTTTAAATGCCTCGTTACTCAGTGTTGCTAATGCTCCTGTGTCATTAACCATAAGCCACCTGGGATTTTCCAGCTCTGCTGTGTATCACTGGTTGCCACACTAGGATAGAGGTGCATGAGCATAATTAAGACCTATTTATTAGTGTCATTCAGGAGTGTAGCATGTACACTCTTCAGAACATTCTGTCTTGAGACAAGAGGTTGTTTTTCCCAAAAGTCTAATTCATATGCTTCTGTGATTCTGAACAGTATCAAGCCAGCATGAACATGAAGAGATAGGCTGACTTCTCAAAGTGATTTCTCTACCTGTTCCTGCCTATGAACATGCAATTCGTTTTCAAAGAAAGAAATTACAAAAGGAAGATTACCAAACATGAACAATCTACCACCAATTCCAAGTCAAAGGACACATAGAAGCTTCGGTTTCACTAAAAAGAATTTTTACATTAAAAAATGTGTTGTTAGCCAGGTGCAGTGGCTCACACCTGTAATCCCTGCACTTTGGGAGGCCAAGGCAGGCGGATCACAAGGTCAAGAGATCAAGATCATCCTGGCCAACATGGTGAAACCTCATCTCTACTAAAAATACAAAAATTAGCTGGGCGTGGTGGCACACGCCTGTAGTCCCAGTTACTCGGGAGGTTAAGACTAGAGAATCACTTGAACCCAGGAGGCAGAGGTTGCAGTGAGCTGAGTTTGTGTTACTGCACTCCAGCCTGGTGACAGAGCAAGACTCTGTCTCCAAAAAAAAAAAAAAAAAAAAGTGTTGTTAAGGCCAGGTGTGGTGGCTAATGCCTATAAAGCTATCACTTTGGGAGGCTGAGGTGGACGTATCACTTGATCTTGGGAGTTTGAGACCAGCCTGGTCAACATGGTGAGACCCCCATCTCTACAAAAAGTACAAAAATTAGCCAGGCATGCTGGCAGGTACATGTAGTCCAGCTACTTGGGAGGCTGAAAAGGAAGGATGGCTTGAGCCTGGGAGGTCAAGGCTGCAGTGAGCCAACAACATGCCACCACATGCCAGCCTGGGTGACAGAGTGAGAATGAGGCACTGTCTCAAACATGCACTAAAAAAGATGGTTGTTAATATTTTAACTCTTCTTTCCCCTTCACTTTCCCACCAATCATTTCACAATGTCTTCACGATGTCCCTAATTTTTTGGCACTTGCTGTCTTTGCTCTATTCAAGTTCTCATTCTCAAGAAAAAAAAACAATAAAATAAAAATTTCTCAAGATGTACTATTGTAAAACATTGGGATTCTAAGAGTTGGTCTGAGATTTCTTTTTAAATAAAATCTTGGTGGGTTTTTTAAAGATTTTCAGAAGGTAAGGCAATTAATGAATTAGGTTTTCTCAATTGGTTGTGTTTGCTTCCTACATTTTTCTTAAAAGTTTAGGAGATCTACTGCTTGTCTGCACTTTGATATGGTATGAGATGACATTTATAGCACAAAATTATTTTCTTAGTTGTTTTAAGTTTAATATAACACTGCTTCATGATGTTCTCCAAAGATGATTATGACTTTCAGGAGTTCTGCCACCTCAGCAAGTTTGGGTTTTGTAAACTGTTTCCAATTACTTGCAGAAATCATCTTTCTAAAGTACATCCCCACAAAAAAATTTTCATAGGCTCTGATATGGCTTGGTTGTGTCCCTACCCAAAACTCACCTGGAATTGTAATAATCCCCATGTGTTGTGAGACAGACCCTGTGGGAGGTAATTGAATCATGGAGGTGGGTTTTTCCCATGCTGTTCTTGTGATAGTGAATAAGTCTCATGAGATCTGGTGGTTTTATAAAGGGGAGTTCCCCTGCACATCCTCTCTTGCCTGCCACCATGTAAGATGTCCCTTTGCTCTTCCTTCATACTCCACCATGATCATGAGGCCTCCCAGCCATGTGGAACTGTGAGTCCATTAAATATCTTTCCTTTATAAATTACCCAGTCTCAGGTATGTGTTAGCAATATGAGAACAGACTAATACAGGCTCCCCATTGCCTACTGCACAAAATCCAAACACCCACACAGAGCACTCAGAGTTTCTGTGAGTTGTGCTAAGTGCATCACTTTTTGCAAAAGCAACTTTCCCAGGTAATGGTTACACTAAAAGCTGATCTCACCACTAGACAATATATCCATGTAACAAAACTGCACTTACTTATAACTTACATCCCTTAAACATACAATTTTTCTTAAAAACCTTTCCCTAGTTCATACAGTAAGGCCTGACATTCGTGTGTGTGTGTGTGTGTGTGTGTGTGTGTGTGTGTGTGTGCAGAGTTCTATTACACAACACATACTCAGAGGGACCATTTTCACTCATAATACATTCCTGCAATCTATGTGATTTATTTTTCCAAAGAATACATATTTAATTACATATTGTATGCTGAAGCAAGAAACTTGCATAAAATAAATTACAAGCATGCCCACAGTAACAGGTGAAAAAATGAAGCTGTAGATATATACCTAGGACTCCTGGATATAATAAAATTATCCTTCAAGCCAAATAAGAAATATAATCAAATTCTGTAATTGTAGAGACCTAAGGGACTGAAGCATATATAGCACATAAGACTACAGTGTGATATTTTACCTAAAATTAATATGCAGGCTATAACAAGCAGTAAATTGCTCATTAACAACAATCATATTTATATCCTAAGAATTTAGAAATATTTATTTGGGTAATATGGAATGCTTAGGTCTTTCAAAGAAAGCTGTCCAAAGAAAATCAAATGGGTGTCTTTTCTTGAAACCAATTTACTTGTAGTGACAAAGTATTCAAATTCATTCTATTTTCTTTAGGATATTCTCAGGTAGGTACATCAATATATTTTTATAATTGTTACCCATTGAAAAATGCTTTTTTAAAAAATAAGGACTATTCCAGCATTTTCCCATCTTACTTTGTCTTTCTTGGTTTAGTTAAAGCTGGTAACAGATTAAATAAAGACCATTAAGAAAAAATGAGTTTCACTCACTTAACATTTTCTTGACACTAATCAGAGAGGGATATTCTCATTTAGACAGAAACTTTTGAAATTCTTTATTAATATAGACAGTTTAAAAGTTATTTTAAACCATCTCAGATCTTATAAGGGAATTCAGAATGGCAACTCTAATTGTGACCTTTAGTTGAACAAGAGAGACAGAGGAATTTAGGATTTCATTAAATAAGTGTTAGAAAAGATCAGTGTTGAGGATAAAGGATGCATTCAGCAGGATGCAACGTGGCTTCAATGTCAGTGTCCTTTGTTCAACGTTCTTTCTCCTCTGCACCTTTTTTGTAGCAATCAAAAGAACTCAAGGGTGAGAGAATAAAATGAGTACAACCACTTGGGAAAGTTGGCAGTATTTACTGAGACTGGACTTATTTATACATATTTTATGACCCAGCAATTCTACTTTTAACTGCAGACTTGACTCAGATACATACATCTATTCACCAAAGACATCTCCTAGCATGTTCGTAGAAGCAGCATTTCTAATAGCCAGAGAAACAGAAATACCCAAATTCCATCAAGAGTAAAATTGATAAACAATGTATATTTACACATTTTACACAAATGAGAATGGATGATCAGCAACTACATGCAATATGATGGCTCTCATTAACATAATGTTGAGTGAAAGAAGCTAGAAACAAAAGAGTACGTAATGTATGATGTAAGTTATACCACCAAAACATGACCCAAAGTACTAAAGTAGTCTACGAAGTTGGAAGTCAATGTCATAATTACCCTCAGTGGAGAGAGGAATTAGGAGCTAGAATAGAGTGTGAGGGGGATTATGTGATGCTGGTAATGTTCTGCTTCTTGATCTAAGTGCTGGCAATACCAATGTGTTCAGTAGCTAAAAGTTTATTGATTTTTACAGATGACACTTGTACTTTCTGAAAGTATATTCTACTTTGATAAAGTGTTTGAAAGAGGATCCAGGAATTCAAAAGCACCTTTCTACTGCCACAAAAAAAAATCATATCCTTTGACAGATGTTAAGTACTGAGCATGGTGGCTCATGCCTATAATTCCAATGCTTTGGGGTGCCAAGGCAGGAGGATTACTTGAGCCCAGGAGTTTGAGACAAGCTTAAGCAACATAGAGAGATCCTCTCTCTATTTTTTTTTAATTACCATATTAGCCAGGTGTGGTAGCACACATGCTTGTTAGTCCCAGCTTCCCAGCTACTTGGGAGGCTGCTGCAGGAGCCCAGGAGTCCCAGCCTGGGTGACAGAGACAGAGCGAGACCCTATCTCAAAAAAAAAAAAAGAAAAAGAAAAAAATGTTAAGGTTCCCTGAGTATCCCAGTGAGTGCCAGACTGAAATATTATTCAAGGAAGGCACAAATCAGCCAAATATCAATCCAGCTGAGTTGAAGGTTTTGGTTTTTGGTTCTTGTTGCTGTTGGGTATTTTTAAGTAAAGACTCGCAGAAAACTGGAAATGAAAGTAAGTTAGTATCTCAGACTACACTGCACCAAGAAGAGTGTGCTTAAGGATCGACTTCAAAACAGCTCCCATGAAGCACTTCGGATATACCACTCCATTTTTTTAATCAGAACTAATATTTATGAATTAGAAACTGATGGAGAATTAAACTTCATGGAGAATTTCAAAAGGTCAAGAAAGTGACAGCTTGTCTTCCTCTGGAAATTTGCTGTGGCTTCATCACCATGAAACTATGTTTCTCCACCCTCCCCATCACTTCCCCTAAATTTGTTTTTCTTTAACAAGTCAAATATGCAGAAAAAAACATTTTTATCAACTCTTCTGCCAATGTGACATTGTTGTAAACTGTATTTCCCAAGACTCAAACACAAACACAATGTAACGATAACAGCTGGACACTTGGAAGATGTTAGCAAGTGGCCATGCTGATACTTTAAATCTGGACTTTCTTTGGATTCTAGAGAGCATGTTTCTAAGATCACATTATCTTCTTCAGGAGTCAACCCTACAATCACTTCCCTCAGGAAGTTCCACAGGACAAGATATAGAACAACCCACAATTAAATATTCAAAGAAGAGAATGTGTTGATGTGTCTGGTTTCTCTGACTCAAAAAAGAAAAAGTTCCTTTTAAGTACTCAGACAGGGACAAAGATTCTCCCTTCCTTCTTCACGGGAATAAATGCAAAGGATCTCCTCTTTAAATCCTCTTTTTCATTCTTTCCTAAAGTATAAAGTATCCAAAGGCACAGGACAGGCTACTGCTACACATCATTATTTGCAGTCCTTTGAATGTCTTTATTTCAGCAAATGACCTTATTACCTCCTAGAAGAACATGAATCAAACCTTAGTATAAAAACAAACATACACCTAGAGCATATCACGCTCCTGAGAACATATTCCTCTTAACTTCTCAGATGCTGAGTGTGTTAAGATTGAGGAGGTCATTTGAATTAAAGTCTTCTTTGTACAATCAAATTAAGGGACTTGGCTAAGGGAACACAACTAATTAGACCTTAAGCTAAGACTAAAATCCTAGATTGCCAATTCCTAGTCTAATGCTCATTTGTGCTATATCAAGATGCCTTTAAGTCATGAGAAATTACATAAATGAATGACAATCTAGTTTTGTGGGTTATGCATTGCCTCCTAAGCAGAGCCAAGAGCTGTAAGCCGCAGAGTAAAATAAAACTCTCTATGAACTGGACATTCTTCAGGAGATACGTGACATGCCAGAGATGCCTGACATCTCCACCTACTTGCACAGCTGTTATAACACATGATGAACACCAAGGAGATAATATAAGGAAAGGAAAATAAGGCGCACACATCTGCATGTGCATGCACACACCTCCTCTCCCTTACCCTACTGTATTCCATCTGATGAGCCACGTATATCCTAAGAACAAAGGTCAAGAAAGATAGGCAACAGCATCCCAGTTTTACGAGGGAGAACGCAAAGAATCAAGTTCACCAGAGATGGACTTTTTCAAGGACCTTAAGAATCAGTAAGAAAAGAAAGGAATTTTCATTCATTCCTTCTTTCACTTAACACATTTTTATCTTATGCCTGCCATGTCCAGGTGTGGTGCTAGTGAGTGAGGGTACACGGATAAAACATACAAGTCCCTGCCTTCAGTATGCTAACAGTTAACTGGGGTAGGCAACAATTGCCAAGCAGTGTGGCAAGTGACATGGTGAAACATGACAGGTGATAGAAAAGATTTACAAAGGGTGGACACTGGGGCATATAGAGAAGCAGAAGGGAGAAGAGGATACAGGAAAAAGTTAATGCTAAGAAGATCTTCCCAAGAGTTAATAGTAAAAATATTAGAAATCATATCATTTTCTTCTCTAAGGGAAATTCCCACATACTCACTAGTTCGGTAGTTCTCAAAGTGTGGTCCCAAGGCTAGAAGTATCAGCATCACCTAAGTGCTTGTTGGAAACAGAAATGATCTGGCCATATCCCAGAACTAGTGAATCAGAAACTCTTAGGATGGGCCCAGCACTCTGTTGTAACAAGCCCCTGGGTAATTATAATGCATGCTAAAGTGAGAGAAACATTGTACTAGATAAATCAAAGCAAACTCGAGGGGAATGAAAACCCGTATGTCCAACCAGTGAAGAGCAGGCCTGATGGCAGTGATTCTTGTGTGGTAATGTTTCATGTAAATGTAGCAATCTGGAAAGTAATCTTTTGTCAGACATGACCTAATTTATATTTCAGAAAATATGTTTCTCTGTGTTTGAAGGCCTGCGTACCCTGAGTTTGCTAAGATCTCCATACAAATGACTGATAATCCTGAAGTAAAACCTCTGTAATTTAACCTGGAGTCAAAGGTCTTGGATGGAGATCAACACAGATCTTTAGAAGGCACAAGAAGGTCCTGTGGGATAAACTATAGAACCTAGCAATGGGACTCACAGGGACTGCACCATTGACATTTTCCCTAGGGCTACACAGTCTCTGATATTCAGTGTCTGCTTCTTTCTTTACAGCCTCTTTGTAGAAGGCTTTTCTACTTTAACTTATGTATAGTTTGCCACATGACCCTTCTTGGTCCCAACTCTATGAGACCTTAGAGTTCCCATATCCAGAAGTGTGTCTAGCATCATACTCTATGTGTCTTAGGCTTAATGCCTCTTAGTTTAAATTTTTAAAAGAAAGAATGTGATTGTCCCAATAGTTCACTTAGCTGTGGCCTCCAGTATTAACAAAGCAGACACAGCAACAGAAAGAAGGCTGAGTATTGACGTTAGAAGGGGTAATGGAACTGGCAAGGAGACAACGTTCAGAAAACCTAACACAGTAGAAATTATCCATTTGGCCCCTGAGAGTTCCATCTAACTTCATGAGTCTCTGGAACAACAGGGTATCCTTTATTTCTCTATTCCAAACAAATGGTAGGAAATTCACAGAAAAATGCAACAGCTTTAAAATATGTTGATTACATATTTTTAAACCTTAATTATACATGCACCCTTCACTCTAGAAATTCAAATCCTAGGGTTTTATCTTAAGGGAAAATTTGGGACGTGCCCAATAAGAAATAAGGGAAAGGAATTCTTGTCACAGTATTGTTTTTCATAGCAAACTTTTTTTTACAAAAAGAAATTATCTAAATATCTAGAAATAGGGATTTTTATCAATGGAAGTCATTTTCACTTTTTTGTTTTGACAAAGGAATTCATCATTCATCATTGGTAAACTTTTTTCTCTTCATAAAAAAAAAAAAAAGTCAGTAAGCCTCAACATTGTTTTAATACTGGCATAAGGAAATTGCAAGCAGATGGCCTCCCACGTTCTGTTTTTCTTGTCTGGGTTACAGTCACTATGATGATCTAGCTGCAGTTGCTGGATGATCTCTTCCAGCTGCAGATTTGATTCGCTCCTACTAGCCCCTAATTGAATTTAGTTGCTTCCCTTCTCTCCTCCACATCAGCAGTGGCCTCCCAATCTTAAAGTCCCACTCTGCCTCTGTCCCTGTGTCCAAGGACAGAAAAGTTCATATTTTGAGCTCTAAAGTTCAACTAGATCAAATTTCTGTCATTCTAGTCAATAATCTAAAATAATTTTTATCATAAAAGGCTAACTAGTTCTAGTCTTTGACTTGCTAGGAATTACTTGGGTCTCCATGTCTTCTGATCATCTTAACAGACAAGAGCAGAATGAGTTGAAATGCTAAAAAGACAGAATGAAATTTGTCTTTGCTTTAAAGACAAGAAAGATCTTACATCCAAGAATGACTGCAAAATTACAGTATTAGAACACAAATAGCAAGAATTAATAGAGTGATTTCCCCTAACCCAGAATATTTTCCTCTCTGTCAGAATGTTTGATAAAAGGACAAAGAATTGAGATAGCATGATAATTCTTTATCGCTAACAATGTAATCATGAAATTTCTTTAATGTAAAGTTAAAACTTTGGGTTAATACAAACCCAAAGTTGTTTATTAAGACCTGGCAACAAAATCAATAAAGGGAAAGCCATTTACATCACACTCGATGATTGCAATTTTTTAATAATCCTAAAGTCACCATATTTGCCATTAGTCTATATCTATAACATGGACATCTGAGGACAATGTGACTCATATGGCTGAGGATTCCCAAAATACAATGAAAGCTAAATTCAATCCTAGGAAGAGTAAGAGGAGCATGAAGAATGCTGTGTCGCTTGTTAGTAAGGCAAATGAGAGTATGGAATTTTTGTGACTACTTAGCTCACCATGTCATTGACCCCAGACACACACTGCTCCTGAGTTTCTTCCTCTGTAAAATAATGACACTTAAATATGGCTAATAAATAAAAGTTTGGAGCCATCCTGGGTGAAGACAGCAGGATAGAAACACTATTCTGCTATTTAGTCTCTCCTTTGGATTCTTCCATTTCTTCCTTGTACCCAAAATGGCCATCTCAGCAGAACCCAAAGGTTCTACAGCACACAGAGTAACCATCAAAAAGCCATGCAGTTTCTAAGGCCCCTCCCTCCTATAACAGCCTTCACCTCTATATTCCTGGGACGTGTTTATAAAAATTGACACTGATTGCCCAGTTTCATATACCGGCACCCAGCACACAGCGAGTGCTTCATAATGTTTAGTAAATTGAACTTCAACTAGTACCTGTTTGCTCAGTGTTCTAATAAGATTTTCAGAAGAGCAAATATTTCTAGATCCTAGATTACTCATTTTTTAGCAAATAGAAATAGAACAAAATTATAAACCTAATTTTTAAAATTAGGGTACCTTTAAATTTTATTGTATGATTTTTGCCCTGTTAAGATCTACCAACTTAGATATCCCTTAGTTACTATTTCTTAATTTCTCTCATAACTCATAGACTATGTTCTGCTTGGCACTATCTGGCAGGATGTAAAGAGGCCTTTCTTTATTGGACTCACCCTGACCTGGGTTCTAATCCAAGCTCTCACATGTACTATCTATGGGACTTTAAGCAAAACTTTAACTTTCATTGTTTCCTCATCTGAAAAAATTGAATAGGGAAATAAGGAAAAGGGAAAGAGTTGGTTTGAGGATTATATGAAATAACGTGCCATGGGTAGCAACTGGCAATTGATAAGTGTTCCGTAAATGACAACTACAATAATTACTTTTAATTGATCCAAAAATAAAGAAGTGATCACATAGCATACCCAAGAAGACTATTCCTCCTTTTAAAAAGAAGTCTATTAAGGTATCATGAGGAAGAGACATTTCCGAGTTCAAGGAAAGATAGCTGCTTTAGTGTCAGAAAAGGGAGCTTAGAGATAGGAGCATCCTGGTTACCATGGCTGGTTAACGACATGCACAGAGTTTGACTTGTGTATCCCCACATCCTGCCAAACTAAATAATCACATTTCTTTTGCCAGACCAAGTCTTTCCTATAATCGATTTTTTCAGAATCATTCTGCCTGTTATGGAGAAATAAAATAGTCACTTTAGAACATATAGTATGAAAGCACCTCACAAATTATCCAATCCAACTATGGAAAATTCTCTATCAAAACTTTAGCAAATAGCTTCTTTTTAGCTGTGGCACCTCTCTAAAGAGTTACGTAGGGGACATCTATTATTATTTTGTCTCCACAGTATACTTCTGCTTCTGCGAAAATGCAAAATATCAGAACTTTCCTTTCCCTCAAATTCAGTGATATGGCTACTAAGGAAGCTACCATGTCCTTCCAGTAAATTTTCCCCTGGTCACAGCTGAGCAATGTAGGATACACACTAAACCAAGCTCATCAATTTGAGGACTTCTGGACATGAAGCACCAGGAATTGAGGCCGTTTCCCCTTGGTGACTTTAACTGTTAAATGTAAGATTCATGAACAGTCAGCAGCCATTTCCCACCTTTGGACAGGAGAAGCAGAGGCAACAATCTACAAAGACAGCAAAAGCCAGCATCCTCAAATGCACAGAGGAGAATAGAACCTGGAGAAAGAGGGCTGTGACAACATCTAAGGCTCTGTTCCTGAAGCAAGGCAATGTTCCTTGGGTTATACCAGTGACCCAAAAATTCCTCTTTTTGCTTAAGGTAGTGAGATTACAAAGTATCGCACTACTAAAAAGACCAAGGAATACAAGGTTTTAACATATGGATTCGGAGACCTAGACCATAAATCTCTCTAGGGATGAATTTATAATTGGAGGTAGTCATATTCCAGGACAGACCTTCCTATGCCCAAGTCATGGTGTCTGCAGCTGCCTACGCTTCCCCTTTCTAAGTAAAGTGACCACATGTCCTGGTTCAGCCCAGGAAGTCCCAGTTTATATACTTCGTCACAGCATACTGCACAGATATCTCCCTTTATTGTAACAACTATCCTGATTTGAACAATAAAGTATAAGTCACCTCACTCACAAGGCGAGATCTGCCACTGCCAACTTCCACTTCAATTTCTGCTGATGTTTCACTCTTTGTCACCATGTACAGTATTTGGTAGAGCACCTATAAATGACACCAATTTCAGGAAGCATGGAGCATATGAGAAAGCTAGAAAACCCATAAAATTATATAATAATACTACCAGATAGGAAACAATAACAATAATAATAAACAAGGTAACACACGTAAAGCACATTGAACAGTTTGGGGAACACTGTAAGCTCTCAATAATTAATAGTTATTATTATCATTATATTGTATAATAGGATTATCTCAACCCTTCTATGGCTATGGATGAGATTGTTTCTTAAAAGTTAGAAGGTATACAATAAAATAAAAATTATAATTTATCACCTTAATGTTTAATAAATAGAAAATATTTCCTTATGCCTGCAATCTGAAGCAATTATAGAAGTTCTGCCTGAAAAGTGATTTATCTAATAATTACGATAGAACTTTTCATCTTTCTGAATCTGGTGCTTTAGTAAAAGAAAAGCAAAAATGTTATTATGGACAAAATGAAAAACAGAAAGTTTTACCTTGAATATTTAGGCAGTTTTTGCTTTTGACTTAATGATGATAAAGGGGTGGTAAACAAAAGTACACAGACTTCACCTTGCAAAATTTCTCTCTTAACGCAGTCAAAAGGAAGACAGCTTTTTTAAAATTTTAAACAGCCAAAATTACCAGAAAGGAAGAGATGAAACTTCAGAAAACACAAGAGTATCATTACATCATGATGGATGATAAGGAACAAAATGCTGTAGGCTTGCAAAGTGATAAAAAAAAATAACTATTTTACCTGTGATATTGAGTTATATTTCATCAGATTCCTTCCCTTTCTCCCAAGTACTCCCTTGTCACACACATTAAGCTCCTGAGTCATTTCAAAACATGGCAGGAGGTGGGCGGTGATATTAATAATAAATAAAAACACCCAGGATCTCTACTCCAATTTTCTTCCCAAGAACACCAAGTAATCTCTATTATTTCATGACAACTGGATACAGATGGGCATTACTACTCCTATTGTATGGTTAGAGAACCTATGCAAGGAAACTGGACAAATTATTCTAGATCATATTAGCTGAAGTAGGATTATAAACCTTGTCTTTCTTGTAACTCTTAGAGAAGAGAAAAGAAGAGGTGATGGGGAAAATATCAATTTTATAACCAATATAAATAACAATTTAATTGTTATCTAATACTAACTTAAATAACAATATAAATTGTTCATGTGTATGTTATAAATGATTACTGGAAAGTCCTTCAATACACATAATAAAACATGGTACATCCCAATTTCCATTTTGTAAATGTAATTTATGCATATAGGTATAATTTATAAGCATATAATTTTATGCATATAATTTATGCATAAAATGGAACCATACTATACATATTGTTTCCTAGCTTATTCTTTTGGGGCAATAACACCATATTGAAAACAACTGTCGTACTTCTACATGAACATTGCAATGGCTGTAATGTGGTCCACTCATAGATGTATCCTAATTTATTTATTTTTGGAAAAGGGTTTTTTCAAAGCCAGCATAAATACTCTTCCTTGAAAAACACAGAAAGAAACTCCTCACAAAAAATATAGATTGATAACTTTAACAAATAATTACTGAGTACCTGTAGTATAGCAGACATTCTGGGGGAATCTCCATGAAAAGACACTCAAGTACCAAAAATTTAGGGAGTAGGGTAAACAAACAAGCCAGCAATTACAATAGTATGTGGTTAGCCATCCTTATAAACTAAGGTAACATTTTTTCTAAAGGTTAATATTGGTAAATATGTCAGAAATCCTAAAAATGTAAATATCTCTTGCCTAGACAAATCCCCTGCTTGAAATTTATTATTAGAATGTAATGGGACAAGGTACAAAGATGGTGGTACAAGATATTTATTGGAGAGAGAGGGAGCAAAGTAAATGTCCATGAAAAGAGAATGGTTTAAATACATTAGAAGGCATCCAAAGTGAATACACCAAAGCCTTGAAAATGATGATGAAGATGAGGGAGGAATATTTGGGATATATGATTAAGATTTTTAAAAAACAGGCTACATCAACATGCGTGTATGTGCATGCATTGGAAGGATAAAATCCAAAATACTAGTAGTGGTTTTCTCTGGGTTATAAGGTTATTGGAGCCTTTCATTTATGTTCATGGGATTTTCTGATTTATATATAATGAACACAGGACACTTATTCAAAGTGAAAATTAACATTGAACATTTTAATAGAATGTGGTACCATGAGAGCATAAATATAGGGTTCTCTAGAATCCCTTAGCCTGAAGCTAAGAGGCAGCTTGGGGATGGCCTCTCATATTAGTGACACTTACTTAACTGAATCATCAAGGAAACATAGCACTTAGCCAGTTATAGAAAAAGAAATGAGCACAGCAGGGTAAGGAAACAGCCTATGCAAAGCCTTGGAGGTCTGCATGACACAACCTCATCCAGGCAGTGTGAGTAGTTCAGAAAGGCAAACTAATATAAGAACTAAAAGCGTCTGTGAGGCTTTAAGTGAATTCAATTTTTACCTATGTTTGAGTCATTTCTGACAAATGACAAAGGCAAAAGCCAGATGGTCACACGCTAAGGAATGAATGGGCGGTGAGAAAGTGTTAATGAATCACAGAGAGGGGAACATCATATACTGGGGCCTGTCAAGGGGTGGGAGGCAAGGGGAGGGAGAGCATTAGGACAAATACCTAATGCACGTGAGGCTTAAAATCTAGATGACAGGTTGATGAGTGCAGCAAACCACCATGGTACATGTATACCTACGTAACAAATCTGCATGTTCTGCACATGTATCCCAGAACTTAAAGTAAAATAAAAAAATAAACAGGAATTCAAGAAGTGCTGATAAATGGTGAAAAGGGAGAGGGGTAACTAGATTTGTGAGAAGATTTTACTTTGTAAGGCGGGAGAACTGAAAGATGCTAACGGGAAAGAGCCAATAGGGAGGAAGAGATTGATTTAAAAGAAGAATAAGGAGGAGGAAGAGAAGGAGGAGAAGAAGAAGAAATGACTGGACAGACATAATGATAGCTTAATATTTCTATTTTGGGACGGAAGGGGAGATACAGACAGTAGTTAAATTCTGAGCAATTAGGCCAGGCAACATTGCAGGAAATCACCCCTTGCTTCAAAAAACTTCAAAGCCAATTCATAGAAAGAATCATAATTTCAATTTCCTGGAAGATAAGACCAGCAAGCAGCTATGGCCAGAAGAACCCGGAAAGTACTTAGTAGTTTCTATCTGAGATAGTAACAGCACATTACTATCTCACCTCTGCATAACAACAAGAAATATTCTGTGACTTCTTATAACAACTCCAAAAGAAAAACATTATTGAAAAAAAGTGTAGAAGACAGAAACTAAAGTGCTCAAGCAAATGGGAAACACGTTCTAGCAACAGAGAAAAATCAGATTTGGAATTTTCATGAAGAAATACAAAAATCTATTGAAAGACATGACTTAAGTTAGTGGCTTCTAGTCTTTCTAAGAAAATCTTTTTTAATATCAAAAATATTTGAGAACACGTGGTGGTAATTAAACATTTAGTAATTATTGATTCGGAAAATACAATAGGACAAGAAGCATTCATAAGTTAGATAATTCCTTTTAATTAATTTTCATCTCAATAACATCTACATATTTTTTGTATGTGTGTGTTTATGAATATGAGTCATTATATTTTATTTCACCAGAGAAAATGTTTGGATACACATTTGAAATTGCAACTCCTTCGCAACCACTACCAACCACCATCCCATATCTGCCCAAACTACATTTGAGAACCATTGTTCTAATTTATAAAACCCTGAATAGGATGAATATGAATCTCATCACTTACTACCCAAAAGCTATAATTAAAACATGAAACTCAAAAAAGGTATATTTAGAATATAGTCATCTTTGGAAAGATTTGCAAATGTTACACACCTGAAACAGGATAAGATAAAAAATAGAAATTGTTTTAAAATATTTATATAAGCCACCTTATGATATTTCTATAATGAATTTTAAAGAAAAATTGCTTTGTCAGAGGCCATAGCCTTTGTGGTGACATCAGGGAGTAAAACAGGGTTGTGCCATGATACTTGCTGGTGCTGCTGACCCAAATAAATGATAAAGATTGTTGATGTAAATTCTCTCATTTGTATCCTGACCAGGCATAGTGCAGAGGCACACATACACTCAACATAATGGAGAATGAAGAGAAAATGAATGAGTCAATAAAAGCAAGAGACAGAAACTAAAAGATAAAAATAGCTTTAAGACTAAATAATTTCACCATCCTGCATATAAAGAATAGGAAGAAAACATAAAGGGTCCTTTGAGTTCCTTACATATTCTGAATATTAGTTTCTTATGAGATTGATGTGTGTTTTGCAAATATTCTCCCAATCCATGGGTTGTTTCTTCATTTTGTTAGTTGTTCCTCTACTGTGCAGAAGCTTTTTAGTTTGATATAACCTCATTTGCCTGTTTTTGCTTTTGTTGCCTGTGCTTTTTGGAATCCTAATATAATAAATCATTGCCCAGATCAATGTCATAGAGTTTTGCCCCTATGTTTTCTTTTAGTAGCTTTACAGTTTCAGGTCTTATGTTCAAGTTTTTATCAGTTTTGAGTTGATGTTTGTATCTGGTATAAGATAAGCGTCCAATTTTATTCTTGTGTATGTGGACATCCAGCTTTCTCAACACCATTTATTGAGGAGACTGTTCTTTCCCAATTGTGTATTCCTGGCAACTTTATGGAAAATCAATTGATCATAAATACTTGTTCCTATACATTCAGAATGTGTATAAAAGAGACAATGGAACAGGATCAACCAATGGAACAGAATAGAAAGCCCAGAAATAAAGCCCAGATAAATACTGTATGTCACTTATATGTAAAATCTTTAAAGTCAGTCTTAGCTTTGGGAGTCCACGGCGGGTGGATCACGAGGTAAAAAAATCAAGACCATTCTGCCCAAGACGGTGAAACCACATCTCTACTAAAAATACAAAAATTAGCTGGGCGTGGTGGCATGCAACTATAGTCCCAGCTACTCAGAAGGCTGAGGCAGGAGAATCGCTTGAACTCAGGAGGCAGAGGTTGCAGTGAGCTGAGATCCTGCCATTGCACTCCAGCCTGGCAACAGAGCAAGACTAAATCACAAAAAAAAAAAAAAAAAAAAACAGTCAGTCAGAGGCTGGACAGGAGGGAGAGGGATGGGAAAGGGAAGATGTTGATCAAATGGTACAAAGTTTTAGTTAGATTGGAGAAATAAGTTTTAGTGTCTTATTGCACTACTTGTGACTAGAGTTAGTAATAATTTATTTTATATTTCAAAATTGCTAAAGTAGATCTTTAAGATTCTCACTATAAAAAGATAAATTGGATAGATGATAGATACATTAATTAGCTCAATTGAATATTTCTATAGGTCTCTTCAGCCCTATCTCCTTTAACTTTATTATTAATAACAATATCAAAAGTCATCAGCTGTGGACCTCATGAAGTCATGAGATAGGAGCACCTACTACCTAATCAAACCAAGAGTCCAAAATAGGCAGCAAAAAATGAATCATAAATCTCACAATTAATAAACAAGATTTATCAAACTAAAAAGCTTCTGCACAGCCAAAGAAATCAACAGACAACATATGCAATGAGAGAAAATATTTGCAAATGTTAACATCCAAAATACATAAATAATTCAAACAACTCAATAGTGGGAAAACAAATTAATCCCATTAAAAATGAACAGAGGACATTAATAGAAATTCCTTGAAAGAAGGCATGCAAATGGGCAACACGTATATTTAAAAATCTTCAAAATCACTAATTATCAGGAAAATACAAATCAAAACCACAATGAGAAATCACCTCACAGTTGTTAGGATGGCTAAGAGATCAAAAGACAAAAGATAACAAGTGTTGACAAGGATGTGGAGAAAAGGGAACCACTGAACACTGTTGGTAGAAATGCTAATTAGTACAAAGTTTTGGAAACAATATGGAAAACAGTGTGGAGATTCCTCAAAAATATTAAGAATAGAATTATCTTATGATCTAGCAATCCCACTGCTGGGTATATATCCTGTGAAAGTGAAAACAGTATTTCAAACAGATATTTGCACTCTGATGTTCATTGCAGCACTATTCACAATAGCTAAGATATGGAATCAACCTAAGTGTTCATCAATGGATAAATGGATAAATAAAATGTGGCATTATATACACAATGGAATACTATTTGGTCTTCACAAAAGAAGAAAAGACTGTCATTTGCAACAACATGGATGAATCTCAAGGACATTAAGTAAAATAAGACAGGCACAGAAAGACAAATACCACATTATTTCACTTATACGTGAAATCTAAAAAAATTGATCTCATAGAATTAAAGAGTAGAATGGGGAAGGGGGAATGGCAGTTGGTCAAAGAATACAAAATTTCAATTAGATAAGAGAAATAAGTTCAAGAGCTCTATTGTAAAACATGGTAAGTACAGTTATTAACAATGAATTTGTATTCTAACAATTACTAACAGTAGATTTTACGTATTCTCACCACAAAAAAAATTAAGTATGTAAGCTAATATATATGTTAATTAGCTGAATTTAGCCCTTCCACAATGTATATATATTTCAAAACATGTTGCACATGATAAATACACAATTTTCATTTGTGACTTGAACAATAAAAAAAACTAAAAATGATAAAGATGAACCTGCATTCAGGTTCAAAAATCAAATAAAAATTTCTGTTAAAAGGTACAATAAAAATGATTTCACAGCTCTTCAGTTGAAAATATTTCCTAGATTTGTTATACCACCAGACATAGCCTACTGTGTGATGTAGATGTCTGTAAGTTGACTCAGGCCTCCTCAGCTCTGTATCTCAGACCACCATTAGGGCATCATGTTCAATACTGGCAGTATGTTCTAATCGAGAGGTGGACTAGGCGACACTCAGCAAGAATACATGAGTATGGCCAGCCTAGCGACCAAAAGGTTAATGTCACGCACAGCAAGGGTCTCCATTCTCATACAGTTGCTCCCTGTGCCAGATGGATTGTATTGTTAATATTGTCAAAAATGAAATACCAAGAAAAACTACTAATCAGGAGTGGGAATTGCCTGGAAATTATGTCAGAGGAAGAACCATTGAAGGTTCAAGTGATCTTTAGATTTCAAAGGAGATTTGGGATGGGGAAGAGGCAGGGGGACTATGAGCACTGCCTTCAAATACATGAATGGGCTTCATGTGGGAAACAAATTAGATTTGTACTAGATGGCTCCGGGGGGAGGAATTGCACACAATGATTGGAAGTTACAATAAGACTGATGTCAGTTCTATATAAGGAAGAACTTTTGAATCCTGGTGCTGCCCAACAATGGAACTAACTTTGTGAGGGTAGTGAATTTCCAGTACCGGCACAGGAAGGGAGCAATACTTTTCTAAGAGTCCTGCAGCTGTGGGTGCTTCTGCTCTGAGGGGTGAATTAAAGAGATTTCAAACTGGAATATTAATCTGAATTCTCAATGGAATTTTTAATAGACTTTACCTTTTTTACAGCAGTTTTAGGTACAGAGCAAAACTGAGAAAAAAGTATAAAGAGTTTTCATATAATCTCCCCTCCCCTATTTACACACATGAGCTTCCCTTGGCCATCAGTGTCCACACCAGAGTGGTATATTTGTTACAACTGGTGAATCTACATTGACACATCATTATCACCCAAAGTCCATAGTTTACATTAGGCTTCACTCTGAGTGTTATACATTCTATGGGGTTTGACAAATGTATAACCACAAATATTCACCACTGTAAATGGAACTTTTTAAAGACCAGGCCTCCTGCTTCCCAATTCAAACCTACTAAATCAGTATCTTTCGCCACTGGAGTTTGGAATTTTGCATACTTTAAAGCTCTTCAATTGATGTTGGTATGCAGATATGTTTGGAATCCTGCATTCAGTGATCTGCAAAGTTCTTTTCAACCTTTAGATTCTATAATTCTATTAACAGAATTCACAGTAACTTTTTTAAAGGAGCAGTTTACTTTTGAACATTTACCAAGGCTTAGAGGAGAATCTGTAGCATGTCAAACACTAGGCTAGACCTCATTTAATTCTCACAACAGCCCTACAAGGAAATTGTTAATATATATTCCCATTTATTAGAAAACGCACTTGCGCAAGATTACAGAGTCACTAAAAGGCAGAGCTGGGGTTCAGACTGAGGACTATTTGATCCACATTCTTTCCTTCATACCGTTAGACCTTGAGAGTTTCGAGTAGAGACACAACTTGAAATTACTAATGTTAGGGGTTAGGAGTTGAGGGGGTTTTCTTGTTGAGCTTTTTAGTAACATATTTTGCACATGGGAGGGATATTTTGCACATATTTTCAACATAAAACCAGATGATATTCCAAAAACTTGTAAGACTTAATGCCCTAATCAAAGTGAATTACATCAAGCCAGTGACTAACATAGCCAATACATTTGCTCCATGAATGCAAAATATTGGTCTAAGGGTTTCTACGATACCTAAACAAAACACGTGGTGAATTATCCAAAATGTGAGAAAAGGACTCAACTACATCTTTGCTCTTCATAATGGACTCCAAACCACAGAGGACATTTCTACATTTTCATTATTGGAACCCTCACTCATTTTCTGAGCCACAGAAAAGAACAACTAGCTTCTTAGAGCTGTATTTCTGCCACGTCGAGGAACATGAAAATATAGTTTTGTGGTTATTATGAATACATATCTTTGAGTCAAATCTAGATTTTGGGTCTTCCACTAAATATGTAATTTTGGGGAAATCACCTAACCTCTCTGGATTAGTTTCCCATTTGGAAAATGGGCTGGTGATATTTTAATATCTGCCTTCCAGAGTTACCATGAGAATCAGATGAGATATTGTATATGAAATAATTAACACCCCCTTGATACTTAGTAAGCACTCAATAAGCATTCATATTATTCTTATTAATGGAGAAGTCAAGTCCAACACAATCTCTGCATTCCCTTAGCTCTCCAGCCTGGGTAGAAACCAATTATTGTTCTGCCCACAGTCCTGACTAAAGGAAAAAGGTATGTGTGTTGGGGTGGAAGGAGTATGAGTTTAACCTATCCTCAGGTCTATGAGAATTTGCTCTTAACCCTCAATTATAAGGATCTTAAAACATCCCCAGGTCCTAGAATGTAAGGGTCACCGGAATGAATGAAAGCAAAGTTAGGTACTGAAAAGTTAAAAACTGACAGAGAAGTGGAGCTATATTAGGAGGCTATAGACTCACTTCTGCCTCCATTTCTAACTATATTCCTTGCTGATGAATTAGAACAGGCTAGGTGGGGCTGGCCACAAAACATGTTCCCATGACACAAGACAATAACCAGCTCATACATCTTTGGTGGCCCCTGGTACTGAACACGGCCCTCATTGAGGACGGGTACTCCTTTTTCACCCTAAAGTATTTCTTCTTTACTGGGAATCAAAAATTACCTTCTACAAACTAAATTGCCATCAACATTCATCAAGAAAATAGCACTAACTTAGCATAAGAGGCCTTGGGTTTAAAAGATGATACATCTAGAGACCCAACATGATTGTCAAAGACTGAAGATCTTGCTGAGTGGGTGAGCAAACACATTCTAAGTAGCCTCTGTACTGGGAGGTGAGAAGTCCTGTATAAAAGTACTACTTATCCGCATTAATTGACTTGTTGAAAAAAATAAAAAATAAAAATAAAATCATTTATTAATGGCCAGTAAATAGAGAGTTCCTTCCTTGGGTGATAGATGGTATAATGAATGGGACATTGCAAACTTTAGAAATTGAACCATTTCTGACTTATGGAGGCATATATAGTCAAAGCTAACTTACAGGGTTACTTTGATGGGGTAAAAGAAAATAACCCATTTAAACTCCTTTCACAAATTACTTTTTAAAAATGCTTCCTTTTTGAGCATTAAAACTTAAACTGAAACTATATTGTTTAAGGATACATAAATAGGTGATAAAACTACAGTGGAAAAGCAAGAACATGAACACCTAACTGTCCTTGCTAGGATACTTACCTACAGAGGGAAGGAAAAGGGATAAATTAGGTGGAGTCATTTAGGAAGGTGTAAGCAATGTCCTGTTTCTCAGCTTTAATGTTGACCTATACTGGTGCTTGCTTTCTATATATTATGGTTTGTCTTTTATACAGGTGTTTGTTTTATAAATCATTAAACTGAATTTGTTTTATGCGAAAAAAGACATTTGTTAGAGAAGTATATATCAAACTGATGGTAGTTATTTCTACTGGAAAGAAGTAGAACTGTGAGAATCTGTTACAGTGACTGTTGTTTTCCTAAAAAATACTTTAGTATCATTATTGTGATAGTATATAAGTGCTGATTCACTCAAGCTTTGATTCTAGAGATATTCAGAAACTCTTTCAAGAACGCATAGTACCAAGATGTGGGGTAATATTATACTAGAAAGGGTCTCTCTCCAGAGTGGCTGCTGTTAAGCTCTCTGCTATCTGTATCTTGATTGACAATAGACATTTTGTTGATGCATAAGATGTCAAATTACTCAGATTAATTCTGTGAAACTAATGACTTTATTTGCTTGATGCATGCTAGAAATTTTCTCCTATTTGTGCATTTACAGATATTCAAGGAATGTGGATTTTCTAGAGTTGTTAAAGATCTGTTCACCCTTATATGCACAAGGAAACTAAGTAACAGGTCTCCTTAGAGGATGGAAACTAATGCCTGATACATCCTATATCCAACCATTATTTCAATCAAATGAGACTGAGTAGATGACATAGAAACAAACCCACATGTACTCTGACACCTAAAAAGACAGATGACTGAGATTTCATGGAACCTGCAGATCAAGTTTGTGAATAGTTTTGTGCCTGCTTGCTAGTGAATGCTTATTGAATACACATTTGACTACATAGCAGACTTCAGTCTGAGACATGTATTCATTTTAACCTGGTAGGAAGGTTGTGGAGAAGAAACTAATCATTGCTACTTCAAAAATCTTTTATGGCTACTGTTATCAAGATAAAAAAGGAAGAACCTAAAACTTTTACATGACTAACATGATGAAAGTTGGTTCACAACAGAGTCTTTTGCTTTTTAATGATCTTTTTCTAAAATTATTGACATTTGTGAATTGAATGAGTCTTATTTTACAAAAATAAAAACTATTCAAATAACTAGTAGAAAAAGAAGCAAAAGACCTAAGCAGATATTTCACACAAAAAAATGTATATATATATATATATATACAGTCAATAAACATATAAGGAGGTGTTCAACATTAGTATGAATCAGAGACTTGATCAATGTGATATCATTTTAAATTCATTTGTTTGGCAAAAAAAAGACAATACTTGGCATTTTCAAGGATGTGTAGCCACAGAATCTTCTATGTCCTACTGGAAGTAGTTTAAATTGGCTCAATCACTTTGAAAAATATTTTTTTTTCATCTCAAGAAGTTAAATATTCACATACCCTTTCACTCTCAGTATACCCAATAGAAATCCTTGTTCCACTACTCCAAGAAACATGCTCAAGAATGTCTGTAGCTGCACTATACACAAAAGTAAAACCTAGGAATAACCCAAATGCTCTTCAACAGAATGGATAAAAAAAATTAGCATATTCATACAACAAAGTACTATTCCAAAATCTCATAAGTTAACAATATACAACAATATAGACGAATCTTAGCAGTATGTTACTACGTTAAATACAAGTCTCGAAAGATTACGCATACGGTAGGACATCTTATTTTGGAACTGATATAGATGTAATCAATTATATTAAAAGAAAAGCAAGGGAAGAGGGTGATGCTTCCCCAGGAAGAGCAAGCTAGGAATGGAGTGGTAGAGAAGAAGAAAACCTTATAACTTGTTGTAAGTTATTATCAACAATTTAGCTCTGGTCTTTGGCCAGGTGCAGTGGTTCACACCTGTAATCCTAGCACTTTGGGAGGACGAGACAGGCAGATCACTTGAGGTCAGGAGTTTGAGACCAGCCTGGCCATGATGGCGAAACCCCCATTTCTACTAAAAAGAAAATACAAAAAATTAGCTACTCAGGAGGCTGAGGGAGAAAATAGCTTGCACCTGGAAGGTGGAGGTTGCAGTTAGCTGAGATCACGCTACTGCACCCCAGCCTGGGTGACAGAGTGAGACAGTTAAAAACAACAACAACAACAACAAGAATTTAACTCTTATTTTTGATGATGAGTTTATGAATGATTATATTCCTCATGATGGATGGGTAGATAAAAGCAGGCCATACATAGAACAATGGTGAGATTGTATCATGAGACATGCATTAAGTTTTCTCCATTCCATGCACTTGAAGACAAAATCAAAACAAATCAAGGGAAAAAATAAAATAAACTTTAAATCATATATATTTATATACAAATAGTGGGAAACCCAGTTGTGCTAATTCTAGATAAAAATTATTGCTTTTATCTTGCTTCTCGCATCAAAACATCTGTATCAAATTGTTTTTTAATAATATCCTAAGGATTTTTTTGCATTTTATACTCTAGCCAAAGTCAAGTATAATTGGATAGTTCTTTGACTTTCTACAGTTTTTTTTTACTTGAAAAGAATATTATTTATAATTTTTGTGTTGCAAATGACACAGTAATTACCAAACTAAATAAAATATTTCAAGACCTTTTTGGTACAATTACACCATTTATCAATTTCTTGCTGGAACTCAATTAATTTGAATGGGAAAAATCAGCTGTAAAAATCATGAAGAGGGAATGAAAGACATTTTGTATACAAAATCAGAAGTGTAAGCAACAAAATTCCTACTTTGAATAAAAGCATTGCCACATGAAAGTAAATAAAGTGTTTTGGAATTTGCTGAGATAACTGTTACATTAAAACATAAATACAAGTTTTTCTTTTTTTTTTTCCCTTTCCAACTTTTATTTTAGGTTCAAGGGGTACATGTGCAGGTTTGCTACATGGGTAAATTGCATGTCATGGGGGTTTGTGTACAGATAACTTCATCACCCAAGTAATCAGCATAATACCCAATGGACAGTGTTTTAATTCCCACTCTCCTTCCACCCTCCAACCTCAAATAGGCCCCACTGTCTATTGTTCCTCTTTTTGTGTCATCCACATTCACTCAATGTTTAGCTCCCACTTACAAGCAAGAACATGCTGTTTAGGTTTTTCCATACCTGCATTAATTCACTCAGGATAATGGCCTCCAGCTCCATCTATGTTGCTGCAAAGGACATGCTTTCCTTATTTATAGCTGTATAGTATTCTGGGGTGTATACATACCATATCTTCTTTTCAGTCCACTGTTGATGGGCATCCAGGTTGATTCCATGTCTTTGCTATTGTGACTTGTGCTGCAATAAACATACCTGTGCATGTTTCTTTATGGTAGAATAATTTATATTCCTTTGAGTATATACCCAGTAATGGGTTTGCTGGATTGAATGGTAGTCCTAGTTTAGGATCTTTGAGAAATCTACAGACTGCTTTCCACAGTGGCTGAACTAATTTACATTCCCTCCAACAGTGTATAAGCATTCCCTTTTCTCTACAACCTCACCAGCATCTGTTATTTATTTATTTAGAGATAGAATTTCGCTCTTGTTGTCTCCCAGGTACAAATGATTCTCCTGCCTCAGCCTCCCAAGTAGCTGGGATTACAGGTGCCCACAACCATGCTCAGCTAATTTTTGTATTTTTAGTAGAGACAGGGTTTCACCATGTTAGCCAGGCTGGTCTCAAACTCCTGACCTCAGGTGATCCACCTGCCTCAGCCTCCCCAAAGTGCTGGGATTACAGGCATGACCCACCATGCCTGGCCTTTGACTTTTTAATAACAGCCATTCTGACTAGTGTAAGATGGTATCTCATTATGGTTTTCATTTTCATTTCCTAATGATTAGTGATACTGAGCATTTTTATAAGCTTGTTGGCTGTGTGCATGTCTTCTTTTGAGAAGTGCCTGTTTACATTCTGTGCTCACTTTTTAATGGGGCTGGTTGTTTTTCTTGTTATTAATTTGTTTAAGTTTCTTACAGATTCTGGATATGAGACCTTTGTCAGATGTTGTAGGAATTCACTCAGGGTGGTGGGAAAAAATATTAAGGGAAAAATAGTAAAGAAAGTTACAGAATACAGTCTCAAACCCTTTTGGAAGGCCTAGGGTTTTTTTTTCTTAGTTTCAGTAGAAGTTTTAGCTAAAGGCAACCTAAATCCCCCTTATAGTTAGTCAATAAGTAAAGCAAATAGCTAGGGTATGTGGGAGAGTTTACCTAACTCACTTGTTTACTCATGTGGTCTTAAAACTAACCTTTGAGCTGGATGGCCCTCTCAGGGAGAGGATGACCCAGGGATATTATCCTCTAATCATGTTTGCTTTGGGCATCAGAACCTGTGCTTTAATCTTCACTCTAGTAGTGATGACTCAAGCATTTATCAATTAAACTTTATTAAATAAATGTGAGTCTCACTGGCTGGGAAGGGCCAGCAGTTGCAACTGTTTACAGCATTCTCCAGGGAGTCTAAAAAGCAGCATGGACCCTCAGCCAGACTGGTAAAGCATGATACCTGTGTGTCCATGTACTTTATTCATCTGTTGCAGGTAGTGACCCTGACAGTGGCACCCAACATGGGGCAACCCTGACAGTGGCACCCAAATGTGGGGCAACCCCAACAAGATGTATAGTTTGAAAATATCTTCTCCCATTCCATACATTGTCTGTTTGTCCTGTTGATAGATTCTTTTGCTGTGCAGAAGCTCTTTAGTTTAATTACCTTCCATTTGTCAAGTTTTGTTTTTGTTGCAATTGTTTTGGAGTCTTTGTCATGAAGTCTTTGCCTGGGCCTATGTTCAGAATAGTATTTACTAGATTCTTCTCTATAGTTTTTATAGTTTTAGGTGTTACATTTAAGTCTTTAATCCATCTTGAATTGATTTTTGTATATGATGAAAGGTAAGGATCCAATTTCAATCTTTTGCATGTGACCAGACATTTATCCCAGTAGCAATTATTGAATATAGGGTCCTTTCCCTATTGCTCATTTTTTTCAGCTTTTTCAAAAATCAGATGGTTGTAGTTGTGCAGCTTTATTTCTGGGCTCTCTATTCAGTTCCATTGGTCTATGTGTCTGTGTTTGTACCAGTACCATGCTGTTTTACTTACTGTAGCCTTGTAGTATAGTTTGAAGTCAGAGAGTGTGATGCCTCCAGCTTTTTTCTTTTTGCTTAGGATTTGACTATTTGGGCTCTTTTTTAGTGCCAAATGAATTTAGAAATGTTTTTTAATTCTGTGAAAAAAGAATGTTGCTGATTTGATGAGAATAGCATTGAATCTGTAAATAACTTTGGGCAGTATGTCTGTTTTAACAATATTGATTCCTCCTATCCATGAAAAGGGAATATTTTTCCTTTTTTTGTGTGTCATCTCTGATTTCTTTCAGTAGTGCTTTGTAATTCTCTTTGTAGAGAGCTTTTGCCTCCCTGGTTAGCTGTATTCCTAGGTATTATATTATTTTTATGGATGGCTATTGTGAATGGGATTTGATTCTTTTTTTTTTTTTTTTTCTTTGACAGAGTCTCACTCTGTTACCAGGCTGGAGTACAATAGTGCAATCTCAGCTCACTGAAACCTCTGCCTCCCAGGTTCAAGCAATTCTCCTGCCTTAGCCTCCCAAGTAGCTGGGACTACAGATGTGTACCACCACACTCAGCTAAGTTTTGTACTTTTAGGAGACATGAGGTTTCACCATGTTAGCCAGGATGGTCTCGATATCTTGACCTAGTGATCCACCTGCCTCAGCCTCCCAAAGCGCTGGGACTCAGGCATGAGTCACAGTGCCTGGCCAGGATTGCATTCTTGATTTCGCTGTCAGTATGGACATTGTTGGTGTGTAGAAATGCTGCTGATTTTTATACATTGATTTTGTATCCTGAAACAACTGAAGTTGTTTATCAGATCTAGAAGCCTTTGGGAAGAGAGTATGGGGATTTCTTGATATAGTATTATATCATCTGTAATAGAGATAGTTTGACTTCCTATCTTTCTATTTGGATGTCTTTTACATCTTTCTCTTACCAAGTTTTTCTTAAATGTGTTTCTTTCATCTCGATTTTGACTATTTACTACATATTCAGCAGAATGTTCTTTCTCTAAATTAAAACTATTTTTAAAATGAAGAATACAAAAGAATAATATTTAATGACTCACAACACTCCATATAGAAACTCAAGCAGTGATAAAAACAGAAGTTTGTTATACTGTCAAAATCATGACAAACAACATTCCCAGTTTGCTTACACTATTAATGAATCTTTACATTAACAGAGAATAATGCATTTTTTATTTTATTTTTTTGGAAGAAAAAGAGAGAAAAGAAGAAACAAAGAGTGAAAGAAAGAAGAAAAAAAGAATGTAAGAGAGAAAGAAAGAGGAAGAGAAAGAGGGAGAGAGAATGGGATTCTTGTTCTATTGCCCAGGCTAGAATGCAGTCTAAAAATGGGTATTAAAAACCTCTTTTATGCTAATAACTGTGCTTAACAATGGAGACAGGAAGGAATAAGGGATGAAAATAACAAACATGCAGCCAACCAATATTTTATTTAAACCTGAGAAATGCTATGCAATTGCTGTGGAGTGATGTATTTCCAATTATGTGGTCACTTTTAAAATAGGTGTAATGTGATACTGAGAAAAATGTATGTTTTGTGGATTTGGGGTGGAGAGTTCTGTAAATATTTGTTAAGTTTACTTGTTCCAGGTCTGAGTTCAAGTCCTGGATAT
>CAUYLG010026155.1:0-103156 GCA_963573385.1 Cacajao melanocephalus | reverse complement strand
GACATGGATGAAGCTGGAAACCATCATTCTCAGCAAACTGACACAAGAACAGAAAACCAAACACCGCATGTTCTCACTCATAAGTGGGTGTTGAACAATAAGAACACATGGACACAGGAAGGGGAACATCACACACTGGGGCTTGTTGGGGGATGGGGGGCCTAGGGGAGGGTTAGCAGGGCATTGGGGGATTGGGGAGGGATAACATTAGGAGAAATACCTAATGTAGATGACAGTGGGGATGGATGAAGCAAACCACCATGGCGTGTGTATACCTATGGAACAATCTTGCATGAACTGTACATGTACCCCAGAACTTTAAAAAAAAAGAAAGAAAGAAATGCTGTCCAGGAGCCAAGTTCTGGAATTGGGGACCGTAAGAGTCTGCTTGGTGTGCTGCGCTACTTCGGACTAGCTGGTACCTCAGCTGCAATACAAACGCTTCTTACTCTTCCCTCTCCTTTCTCAAGCAGGAGTCTCTCCTTGTAACTACCACAACTGGAAATGTGCTGGGTCACACCTGAAGCCAACACATCCCTGAGTCCTCCAAGGCCTATGGCGCATACTTGCCTGGGTATTTCTCCTGATTATTCATGGCCCAAGGGCTCTTTAGTCAGCAAGTGATAAATCCTGCCAGGATTGGGTTCTTCCCTTCAAAGCAGAAGTCCCCTTCTGGCCCAGATGTGTCTAGAAATGTCATTCAGGAGCTAGGTTCTGGAATGGGGGCCTCGGGACTCTGCCTGGTGCCATATCCTACTGTGGCTAAGCCGGTATCCAAGCTACAAGACAAAGTCATCTTTACTCTTCCCTCTCTTTTCCTCAAGCAAAGGCAAGGAGTTTCTCTTGAAACTCTACGCTGTGCTGCCTAGGGTTTGCAGAGGCGTGACACAAGCATTCCCTTGGCTGCCCTGGCTGCTCTCTCACTAGGTCAATTGCCCCCAAAGTACACTGGCTCCAAGTCCAGCAAAGCACCAGAACTCGCCCAGGAATTACAGTCTTTGTGGCCTAGATTGTCTTTTAAGTTTATTTGGAAACCTAGAATAGTTTAGGCCTACAGTGGTGGGACTTGCCAGAATTCAGGTTCTGACCACTGGTATGGCATCAACTGTAGGCATCAGCTGAGTTCTTCCTGGCGTTGCTTTCTGCTGTGACAGGGCAGCACAGAGTTTTAATGCAAAGTCCCACGATCCCTGCACTTTCCTTCTAACAAGCACACAGATTGAGACAGATGTGTCTCCATACCACACAGCCACTGCCAGGGGATGCCAGAGGGGTGGCATCAGCAACTCAAGACTGTTCTTCCAGTTCCTCTTTCAGTGATAGAAAGTTAAAACCAGAGACTGTGATCACTCACTGTGATGGCTAATATTGAGTGTCAACTTGATTGGGTTGAAAGATGCAAAATACTGTTCCTGAGTATGTCTGTGAGGGTGTTGCCAAAGCAGATTAACATTTGAGTCAGTGGACTGGGAGAGACAGATCCACCCTCAATCTGGGTGGGCACCATCTAATCGGCTGCCAGCGTGGCAAGAATAAAAGCAGGCAGAAGAACATGGAAGGACTTGATGTGCTGAATCTTCTCCCTTCATCTTTCTTTTTGTGCTGAATGCCTCCGCTTCTCAAACATCCAACTCCAAGTTCTTCAGGTTTCAGACTCTTAGACTTACATCAGTGATTTGCCAGGGGCTCTTGGGCCTTCAGCCACATCCTGAAGGCTGCGCTGTCAGCTTCCCTACTTTTGAGGTTTGGGAACTTGAACTGGCTTCTTTGCTCCTCAGCTTGCAGACGGCCTATTGTAGGACTTCACGTTGTGATTATGTGAGTCAATACTCTTTAATAAACTCCCCTTCACATGTACATCTATCTTATTAGTTCTGTCCCTCTAGAGAACCCTGACTAATACGCTCACCAAATTTTTGGTTCTTATGAAGGTGTTTCTTTATATGGATAGTTCAATTTGTTGTTTCTGCAGGGAGGACCATAAATGAAGCCTTCTATTTGACCATCTTTGCTCTGCCTCTGAATGAGTACTGTAATGTTTTGAGAGAGAGAGATATATATACATACATGCATCTACACACACATATTATGGATATCAAGAAAATTAATATATTTATCACTTTATATATTTTATTTTTGTAGTGACAAAATTTAAAATATGTTGTAACAATTTTTAAATATTCATCACATTATTATTAACTATAGGTACCTTGCTGTGCAATAGATTTTGAAAAAATTTTCCCATCTAACTAAAACTTTGTACCATATAGTCAAAGTCTTTCTATTCCCTAGCTCCTCTACCCCCTACCCTCCAGCCTCTGGTATCCACCACTCTATTCTCTACCTCTGTAATTTGATGTTTTAGATTTCACATAAAAGTGAGATCATGGAGTATTTATCTTTCTTTGCCTGTTTTTTTTTTTCAATTGGCATCATGTTCTCCAGGTTCAACTATGTTGCCACAAATAATAGAATTTCCTCCTTTTTAAAGCTAAACAGTATTCTATTGTATATATATGTAGGTCACATTTTTCTTATTCATCTATTGATGGACCCTTAGGTTGATTTCATATCTTGGCTATTGTGAATAATTCTGCAATGAACATAGGGGTGAAGATATCTCTTTAACATACTAAATACCCAGAAGTGGGATTGCTGGATCATATGATAATTCTCTTTTTAGCTTTTTGAAGAACCTCCATACAGTTCTCCATAATGGATGTGCTAATGTAAATTCTCACCAACAATGTGCAAGCGTTCTGTTAGTTCCACATCCTTACCAACACTTCTCTTTCGTCTTTTTGATAATTGCCATTCTAACAGGTACGATGTGGTATCTCATTGTGATTTTAATTTGCATTCTCTGATTACTGATGCTGACACTTCTTTTTGCCATAAACCTCTTGGCCATTTGTATATCTTCTTTTGAGAAGTACCTAATGAAGTTTTTTGTCCATTTTTAATTAGGTTATTTGTTTTCTTGCTGTTGAGTTTTTCAAGTTCCTTATATATTTTAGATATTTACCCCATATTAGATATGTTGTTTGCAAATATTTTCTCTCATTCTGTAAGTTGTCTCTTCACACTGTTAATTGTTTCTTTTGCTGTGTAGAAGCTTTTTGGTTTGATGTAATCTCATTTGTCTATTTTTGCTTTTGTTGTCTGTGCTTTAAGGATCCCCCAATTATTACGTATATACATCTATCAATGTCAAGAAGCTTTTCCCTATGTTTTCTTCTAGTACTCTTAATAGTTTCAGGTCTTACATTTAAGCCATTAATATATTTTGAGTTGATTTTTGTTTAAGAGGTAAGATAAGCCTCCAATTTTATTCTTCTATATGTGAGTATCTAGTTTCAATTGAAAAATACCTAGTTTTAATTTCATTTTATATCTAGTATTTATTGAAGAGACTGTTTTTTCCCCATTATGTGTTCTTGGCACATGTATAGAAAATCAATTGACCACAGATACATGAATATATTTCTAGATTCTCTATCCTGTTTCATTGGCCAAAGTGTCTGTTTTTATGCCAGTGCCATGCTGATATGGTTTAGCTGTGCCCCCACCCAAATTTTATCTTGAATTGTTATCCCCATGTGTCATGGGATGAACCCAGTGGAAGGTACTTGAATCATGGGGGCAGTTTCCCCCATGCTGTTCTCATAGTGAGTGACTTCTCACAGGATCTGATGGTTTTATAAGTGTCTGGCATTTCTCCTGCTCGCACTTCTCTCTCCTGCTGCCAAGTGAAGAAGGACGTGTTTACTTCCCCTTCTGGCATAATTGTAAGTTTCCTGAGGCCTCCCCAGCCATGCAGAACTGTGAGTTAACTAAATCTCCTTCCTTTATAAATTACCCATGCTTGGGTATTTCTTCATAGCAGTGTAAAAATGAACTAATACAGTTAAGTGGGTACTGAGGTAGTGGGGTGATGCTATTAAAGATACCTGAAAATGTGGAAGCAACTTTGGAACTAGGTAATGGGCAGAGGTTGGAAGAGTTTGGAGGGTTCAGAAACAGACAGGAAAATGTGGGAAAGTTTGAAACTTCCTAGACACTTGGAGGGCTCAGAAGACAGGAAGATATGAGGAAGTTTGAAACTTCCTAGAGACTTGTTGAATGGTTTTGATCAACATGCTGATATTGATATGAACAATGAAGTCTGGGTGATCTCAGATGGAGATGAGGAACTTCTTGGGAAATGGAGCTAAAGTGTTTCTTGCTATGCTTTAGCAGAGACTGGTGGCATTTTGCCCCTACCCTAGAGATCTGTGGAACTTTGAACTTGAGAGAGATGATTTAGGGTATCTGGCAGAAGAAATTTCTAGGTGACAAAGCACTCAAGAGGTTGCAAAGCATAAAAATCTGGAAAATTTGCAGCCCAATGATGTGGTAGAAAAGAAAAACCCATTTTCTGCGGAGAAATTCAAGCCTGTTGCAGAAATTTGCATAAGTAATGAGGAGTTGAATCTTAATCACCAATGCAATGGGGAAAATGTCTCCAGAGCACGTCAGAGACCTTTATGACAGCCCCTTTCATCACAGGCCGGGAAGCCTAGAAGGAAAACATGGTTTCATGGGCTGGGCCCAGGTCTGCACTGCTCTGTGCAACCTCAGGACATGGTGCCCTGCATCCCAGCTGCTTCAGCTTTAGCCATGGCTAAAGGGACAAAGGTACAGCTCAGGCCATTGCTTTGGAGGGTGCAAGCCCCAAGCCTTGGCAGCTTCTATGTGGTGTTGAGCCGGCACGTGCACAGAAATCAAGAATTGAGGCTTGGGAACCTCAGCCTAGATTTCAGAGGATGTGTGGAAACACCTGGATGTCCAGGCAGAATTTTGCTGCAAGGGTGGAGAACCTCTGCTAGGACAATGTGAAAGGGAAATGTGGGGTTGGAGCCTCCACACAGAACCCACTGGGGCACTGCCTCCCAGAATGGTAGATCTAGATCTACCAATAGCTTGCACTGTGCACCAGGAAAAGCCGTAGACACTCAGTGTCAACCCATGAAAGCATCTGAGAGGGAGCTGCTCCCTGAGAAGCCACAGGGGAAGAGCTTCCCAAGCCTACCTCTTGCATTAGTGTGGCCCAGATGTGAGATGTGGAGTCAAAAGATATCATTTTGGAACTTTAAGGCTTAATAACTGCCCTACTGGATTTTGGACTCACATGGGGCCTATTGCCCCTTTGTTTTGGCCAACTTCTCCCATTTGGAATGGGTGTATTTACCCAATGCCTGTATTTCCATTGAATCTAGAAAGTAACTAACTTGCTTTTGATTTTACAAGTCTACAGGCAGAATGGACTTGCCTTGTCTCAGAAAAACTTTGAACTTCAACTTCTGGGTTAATGCTGAAATGAGTTAAGACTTTGGAGGACCGCTGGGAAGGCATGATTGTGTTTTGAAATGTAAGAACATGAGATTTGGGAGGGGCCAGTTATGGAATGATACAGTTTGGCTGTGTCCCCACCCAAATCTCGTCTTGAATTGTAATCCCCACATATTGTGGAAGAAATCCAATGGGAGGTAATCGAATCATGGGGGCAGTTCCCACCAGGCCATTTTCAGGATAATGAGTTCTTATGAAATATGATGGCTTTATAAGTGTCTGGCATTTCCCTTGCTGGCACTTCTCTCTCCTGCTGCCATGTGAAGCACATATTTACTTCCCCTTCCACCATCATTATAAGGTTCCTGAGATCTCCCCAGCCATGCAGAACTGTGAGTCAATTCTAAATTATCCAGTTTTGGGTATTCCTTCATAGCAGCATGCAAATGAACGAACACAGTCGCTATTTTGGTTACTATAGCTTTGTAGTATAATTTGAAATCAGGTAGTGTGATGCCCCCAGCTTTGTTCATTTTGCTGAATTACTTTGGCTTAGGGTCTTTTGTGGTTCTTTATAAATTTTAGGATTTTTTTTCTATTTATGTGAAAAATGCCATTGAAATTTTGATAGGGATTGCATTGTATCTCTAGATCACTTGGTTAATATGAACATTTTAACAATATTAGTTCTTCCAATTCATAAACATGGCATATCTTTTTCTTTATATCTCTTTATTTTATTTCATTAATGTTTTATAGTTTTTAGCATACAGATCTTTCACTGCCTTAAGTTTATTTGTAAGTATTTTTTATGCTTTGTAAATGAAACTGTTTTCTTAAATTTTTTCAGGTAGTTCATTGTTAGTGTATAAAAACACTACTGATTTGTGTATATTAATTTTCTATCCTGCAACGTCACTGAATTTGTTTACTAGTTATAATAGTTTTTTTTTTTGGTGGAGTGTTTAGGGTTTTCTATATATAAAATTATGTTGCTAACAACACGATTTTCACTTCTTCCTTTTTTACTTGGATGCCTTTTACTTCTTTCTCTCTTTCTCTCTTTTTTTTATTGTGCCTAATTCCTCTGGCTAGGACTTCACCAGTATTATATGTTGAAAAGAAATGATACTGGGCATCTGTGTCTTGTTCCTGGTATTAGAGAAAAAGCTTTATACTTTTTACCACTGAGTATGATGTTAGTTGTGGGTTTGTCATATATGGCCTTTATCATGTTGAGCTGAGTTACATTAGTTCTATGCTTAATTTGTTGAGATTTTTTATCATGAAAAGATGTTGAATTTTGTCCAGGATTTTTTCTACATCTATTGAGATGATCATATTATTTTGTTCTTCATTCTGTTAATGTGGTGGAGCGCATTTATTGACTTGTGTATGAGGAACCATTCGTGCATCCCAGGGATAAATCCCACTTGATCGTGGTGAATGCTCCTTTTAATGAATGTAATGAATTTAGTTTGCTAGTATCTTGCTGAGGATTTTTGCATCTATGTTCATCAGAGATATTGGCCTGTAACTTTCTTTTCTTGTAGTGTCCTTATCTAAACCTTTTATGTTTTTACTGCCTTTCCAATGCTTACTTGTAATCTGGATCACCCGAAAGACTGAGCAGCTGGTGGGCTTCTAGATAGAACCACAAATGAGAGCTGGGTTCAGCCTGAGCTCAGATATGAAAAGAGGGTGGTAGAAAATCACCACTCTTCTTCTGATTCTATTTAAAAAGCTGTGGGCTCAAACACATTCTCATGCCAAACTGCAAGGTTATTTTAACTCTAGAAAATTAAATGGTATGAATCAAATTGTATCAGTGATGACAAAACACCTGGCTATGGTTTGATTCCTTTAAGACTGGCACCTAATTGTCTGAAAATTTTCAAAAATACTTGGATGCATCAAGTATTTTCCCTGCACCTTCAGAAATATCCATGGTTCTCTAAGTCTCTATAAAGTTCTTCGTTGTTCTCCCTACATCATTATGTTCATCCTGCCTCTTTACTTCTGTTTCCCTGTCTATTTTCTCTCTTACTGGATTGTTAGGGAATATCGGAGAAGGAGGGAGAGAAACAAAAGGGGTATAACAAGTATAGTATAGAGATTGTGTATTTCTTATATCTGTGTAGTTTTTGGAGAACATTGGACTCCTCAGTGGAAAAACAAGACCTAAACTCCATGCTTCTTAACTTTTTGGGGTAGGTCACAGAATTCCTTGAAAATTAAAGAAAGCTTTGAACTTGTTACCCAGAAAGCTACGTAGCTGCTAGCTTGCCCATTTGCATTAAACAATTCCTGAAGCCCTTCCCTGGAGGAGGAAGCTCAGCCTTCTGTAGTGCTGGCTTGCCTGTGAGGAGGAACTCACAGTGGGTATTAACTAGGACTCTCTGAGGCAGGGGTAGTCTTCTGTCCTGGAACCCTGGCCCTGTAAGGCACGTATCAGAACACTGAAGCTAAATAATGCATGATGAAAAAGACACAACTTCTGCTCTCTCCATTGTATCCACCCCCTGTACAAGGAATCAGCTTCCAGTAGTATAGGGGGATGGTTTTAGACAGATGATATCAGAGCTGAAAACACAAATGTACTTAACCTTAATTACCACACTTGATTACACCTTCCCCTTCTCAGCATTAACTCTAGTAGGTCCTTAGCCATGCCAGGGTGACTAAACTCCCAATCAAAAAAAAAAATCCATGTTTTCCAAATAGCAGTAGCAATTGTGCCTTATGAGCATACCCAAGAGCTTAATAAGACCACATTCTGCTGTGCCTATAACTACACTAAGGGGAGAGTTTATTTTCTTCAAGCCTAGCAGTGTTCTCAATTTGTTTTTACAAGAAAATCTCCTTAAGAAAGAGCTGAGAAAATTTTCTTTTAGGCTCTAAAATAAGCCGGCCCTGTTTGTTTACTTTGGGGGCATTTTTATTAGTTATCTCTTTAAAGTGCCTTAGAGAGAAATAAGACTTGATCTTGGTTATCTCACTAAACCTCGGACAGAGAGAATGAAACCTGAGGTGTTCTGACCACTGATCTGCAAGCTCTGGTCAGGAATTGTACATTCCAGTTATAATCCAGGTTGCCTTCAAGCTTAATTGCAAAGTTCTCAATGTCCTTTCCTCAGATGTGGTAGGGCTTGAGTCGCTGTTAGGGTTAATGTGGTCCCCTGACATCAACCTCGTAAAGCATCTTGCTGTGATCAGTGTGTAACCCTTGTGGTCACAACACAAAGTGGTAGGTTCCACAAATGATTAAGGAACTGTCCTTCTTTCTGATTTTTTTTTTCTATTTCTTCTTCTAAAGACATTTATCTGACAACATTAGAGGACTGAAGGTTTGGAGGTTTTTTTCTGTGGCAGCTGGCATTTTTTAGAGGGGCGGGAAGAGATGGGAGCCATGAAGTTGACCTTTACTGAGGGTCTACTCTGTACCATGGTCTCCTTCAGTCCTCACAATGAGCCTATGATAGAGGTAAGGTTTTTCTTGGTCGGATATTAGAAATGGGGACCCAGCTTGGAAGTTGAGCTAACCTTTAATGTGCTGTGAGCCTTGGTTTCCTCCTTCCTTCCTTAGGTGGTTGCTGTCATAACTGAGTAGGACCATGTGTGGAGCCACCTAGCCAAGTGCTAGACATATGTCAAGAACTATGAAGGGTCTGAGATTTTACTCCGCCTGCAGGCTAACAAGTCAGCCTGCCATTACTGGATGCTGGCAGAAGACATGATGCTCTTGGGTTGGAATTGAAAAACTTTATTACACAGTGTGAGCTTCAGCTATGGATCAGTTCCCCTTTCACTGAAGTCCCACAGGAGTGATGTGGATGGTTCTGATGGGTTTGCATCACAGCAGAGAACTCCCAGGTTAGGGAATCCGAATCTCTTTTGCCTAGTGTTGGACAGTTCCTTCTGCTCTTATTTTTTATATTATTATTTTACAGATTTCTTATATTATAAAAAGAAGCCTGAATCTTTTACAATGGGTTGCAAACAAGCTTACCCCCTTTTCCACTGGGAGATAGTGCCTCTATCTTCCAGAGCTCTTTGCTATACAAACATCCTTGAAAAACTGGTTTATAACAAAGGCTGCCAGAATCTTTGCTAGCAAAATGTGTAGGAATGCAAGAGACTTGCAAGAGAATTATCTCCCCTACACATTTCTTTATTCAATAGATATTTATTGAGTACTTACTGTATTCCATACATCACACTAGGTGCTAGGGATTCTTGAGTAGACAGAATACTCAAGGTCCCTACCCTTGTAGAGTGTTGGTCATGACACAATATTCTGAATTACATCTACAAATTCATGCCCCAATATAAAGAAGGGCTCTGGCTGGCAGGCCAGTTCTCAGCTGCCTCTTCAGAGAGTACATGTTTGCCCTCCAATATAAGGGAGATATTGTTTGTTCTCTTTTCCTCCAAGTGGCAGGTGGGGAGGATGCTGGATGTATACCGGCAAAGGAAAGGACTCTGTCCTCATCTCCATGATATGTAATCAGACTGGCTGAATGACTTTCCAAATTGTAGGGTAAACGCACCTGACACAATAACTTAAGCATGCCCATAGAATGACCCTGTATGGCAATACAGGCAATACAGTACTTATAGGAATAGTGGGACAGAATATTTAAAATTGAGACCTCATGAGAAATTTCAGTACATTGTTCCTATACATACAGTAGGTGATCAATCAGGGTCTGAGCATTTGTTGTCTGGCTGATTCGATCCTTAATTAATTTTGAATGGAAAAGCCCAAGACTCTATAAAGACATTTAGGTAAGCTCATCTTTTAGGTCATGTTTTAGCATAGTAGAAAGAAACCTGCAGTCCTGGAACCATGGAGACTGGGCAGGCACCTTGGTTCTGCCTTTCCCTGCTTCTGTGGCCTTGTTTTTAGTGTTCTATCTTTCCAACCTCTGTATTCAGAGCACTTCTCCTTGTACAACAGGACCAAAGTCCCAGGTGGTACTGGGCGTGTGGATTCGACAATTCATATTCTCACCTTCCTGATGAGCAGATTCTAAATCCAGGGTCAGAGGCCTCTTGAGCATGAGTGGTCATCAGACAGGTGTGCAGAGGGGCACTGAGGGCCAAAGGCTGCAGAGAGAGAAGAGGAAAGAGGGAGACTCTGGGTGCCCCCAGAGCTGGTTGCTAGAGGCCCAGGAATTGCCTAAGGAGCCATAGATGCCCATTCCACAAGCGCCCCAACATAAATATGACCCCAAAAATAGATTCTGTAGGAACCCATTCAGATCGATCACTTTTACTCAAAGATGCAGAATAACATGTACGGGTTAAGAGTGTGGGTTCTCCTTCAAATTACCCAAGTTTCACTTTTAGCTCTAACAATAAGCAACTGTGTGACTTTGGACCAAGGTATCTAACCTTTCAGAGTGGTTTTTCAGCTGCGAAGTGGGGATGATAATATAATCCCTTAAGGAAGAATGAAAGTCATCCATTGCAGGCACATAGCACAGTGTCTGTTTCATAGCAGCTTCTCAGGAGCTGTACTGCTTCTTCTTTGTTTATGTTGGTTTCCTAATAGAAATTACACATTGAACTGAAAAAAACAAGCTAGTTGTCTCCTAGCAAAATAATAGTAATAATCACCCACAATTGGCTCATTTTCTTTGAGGCTGTTTCTGGAAAGATTCCATTGCCTTCCAGCATCACTCTGCACAGGCTGTAGCAGGCTCAGGCTGAAAAGCTGTGAACACAGGGCTTCGAGCAAACAGACATCTTGACAGAGCACAGGTGGACCCTGCTCAGTGCTGCAGTGGTAGAGCCAGGTGTGTTTTAAATGAACCGATGTAATCAGACTTCCTTTTTTTGTTTCTCTTCCCCCAGGATCTCTTTGAACTGAACTTACCCCATCAATTTCCTTACTTCAATAGCTTAACGAGGATTTGGAATTGCATTACACAGTGAAGGAAATCAAGTGCCTGGAGGGTCATTCAGGTCAGCAGAGAAATGGCTGGAAAAGTGCCCATTAATGAGCTTAGTGGGAGAAAAATAACAACAAAATCACTTTCCATTTCCTCTCATGCTGTGGTGATGTTTTTCTCTCCCAACAAGGGACTGCTAAATATTCATGGGGTGATTTCAGGATGCCAAGTTTTGTCATTTAGATTTCCTCTGGTGACTTGATGATAGTCTACCAGGATGTGGATGGGTCAGTATTATCTCTTGTAAACGGAAATGGTGACACGCAGCTTCCACTGCTTGTAGACTGGGAAGCCTTGGAATGGCTCATTAAAGAAGGGCTCAATATTTTACTTCACACTCTTCTTGCTTGAATGGTTTCTGAAGAGACACTAGATGTAATTCTTATCTTTGCTACTCTATAGGTTTTCCCTTTGGCTTCTTCCAAGCTTTTTTTTCTTTATTTTTTCTTTTCTCAAGCTTAAATATGATATGCTAGGTGTCTGTATTTTATATTTTGGTATTTATTCTTCTTGGTGTTCTTTAACCTCCCTGGATCTGTGGTTTGGTGTCTGATATTAACTAGGGAAATTTTCAGTCATTATTGCTTCAAATATTGCTTATGTTCCTTTCTTTGTTCTGCTTCTGGTATTCTCATTAAGTGTATTTACAACTTTTGTAGTTGTCTTACCATTCTGGACTATTCTATTTTTATAAATCTTTTTTCTATTTATGTTTTGGTTTCAAAAGTTTCTGGTGTCATATCCTCAAGCTCAGATGTTCCTTCCTCAGCTGTGCCCAGTCTACTAATGAATCTATGAAAGAGAGTCTTCATTTCTTTTGGTGTCTTGATATCTAATATTTAAAAAATTCTTTTTTAGAATTTCAATTTCTTTGCTTTGCATTATTCATCTGTTCCTGAATATTGTCTACTTTTTATTTTAAAGCTGTTATATTAATCATAGTTTTAAAAAATTCATTGATAATTCCCGCATCAAGGCCATCTTTCACTCTGGTTTGATGCGTGTTTAGTCTTTTCAAACTGTGTTTTTTGCCTTTTAGTGTGCCTTGTAATTTTTTGTTGAAAGGTAGACATGATGCATTGGGTAAAAGGAACGGTGGTAGACAGGCCTTTAGTTAATATGGTGGTGAGGTATGGGAGAAGGGAAAGTGTTCTGTAGTCCTGTGACTACTGAGAATTGATTAGGTCTCAGTTGTTTTTGAGCCTGTGCACCTGGACTGTAAACTTCACTAGCGCTTCTCAATCCTACTTCCCCCTTAGGTGGGACAGAATGGCTACAGGGGGCTGGAGTTAGGTATTTCCCTTCCCCCAAGTAGATTAGGCTCTGATAAAAGCCCCTCAGGTTAGGCTCTGGTAAGTTAATTCTCATAAGGGTAGGCCCTATTAAGAATAGAATGGTTTGGTGTATTTCAAAATGGATTCTTTTCCCTTCCCCTTGCCAAAAGCACAGAGTGATTTTTCTCCAGTATTCACTGTGTGGACCCGATACCGACCCTGGAGAAAATAAAACATAAAAATGTCTACCTCCACACTCTACTCCCCTCCATGACTAAGTTCTCCTGGAGTTTTTAACTGTGAGATTTTTCAACACTGAGCCTCTAGCAATTTGTCAATTAGAGTTTACGTTTTCTTACCCCAACAGTGGTTCCTGCAGAAGTTTCTGCTTGTGGGTTTTTGCTCTGGAAAGCTGTGATTCTCTGTAATCACCGGACTCTCCCATTTTTGGAGCAGCATTTAGCCCTGTGTGACCTCACTTCTCTGACAAATCTAAGAGGAGTTGTTGACTTTCTGGTTTGTACAGCTTCCTCCTTGTTTTCCTGTTTTATTTTTTAATTCCATATTTTCTTTGTTCTAAGGTAAAGGAAGCACCTGATGAGGCTGAAATGGTGTTCACAGCACACTGCAGAGCAATAGTGGCCTTTCAGGCAAGTGGAGACTCCTGGCGGGAGCAGAAGGAGAAGCGAGCAGCCATGATGGTGGGAATTCTGATTGGCGTGTTTGTGCTGTGCTGGATCCCCTTCTTCCTGACAGAGCTCATCAGCCCACTCTGTGCCTGCAGCCTGCTCCCGATCTGGAAAAGCATATTTCTGTGGCTTGGCTACTCTAATTCTTTCTTCAACCCCCTGATTTACACAGCTTTTAACAAGAACTACAACAATGCCTTCAAGAGCCTCTTTAATAAGCAGAGATGAAGACAGGGGTTAGAGAGACATGGGAAGAATTGTAAGGAGGAAGGAAACTTGGACTTTTTCATCAGTGATCTGAGATCCTTCCCTCCACAGCTGAGTGCTAATGCTGTCTTGAGAGTTATACCATTGGGCCTGGACTGCAGCAGCTGCAGAGCCAAGGCTCTCAAAAAGGACAGCATAGGTCTGGCAGGGGTTGTAACTATGCCTTCATCCCATGTGCATAGCAGATGTTGCCAGTCGGTCATGGCTTGTCTCCCCACTGAGCAAAAACTCCGTCTCAGAATCCTTTGCAGGACAGCACTCTAGGCAGCTACTGTTGATTGTTTAAAATGGATGCAAGAGTTGAAGCTGATTTGCTTTTCCTTTCTTAATAGTATATTCCTCAGAGGGGGTTTCTCAGCACTCAAGAGACTTCCTCCTTTGTGAAAGAGCCCTCTCTACATCTTTTATCTGCCTTACTTATCTTCCCCAACCTCTTATGCTTCCCCAATAGGATAGTGTATCCCAATCTGTGAGAAGATGAGGAGTCCTGAAGTTTTGTTTCAAAAAAGGTATTCAGTGCAAACCATACCTACTGAATCAGGCTCTCAAAGAAGAGGTCTGGTAATCCATCTCTTCAGCTCTCTAGATGGCTTTCATCAGTCAGAGATGCTTCTGGATATTCAGGTTGCTCTGTAAGCCACTTAAATTGGCATTTCTGGGAGGTGCAACCCCAAGCAACAGTGTTTGTTAAAGCTTGTCAGGCAATTCATTTCTAGGCTCAAAATCATTCTTGTGGTGTACACACAGGCATATGACACCAAGATGGGAAAAATGATGCCCATTGTAGGACTCAAAACCAACAATCCCTCACCCCCACCCAAAACTGCCAAAGTGACTCGTGGCCTTCCAGAAAATGTTAAATGTGGCCCAGATGTATAGGAATCCAAAGGCATGGACTACATCATCTTGGCCATAGTCTACCTGATTTTGGAGGCAGATAGCTGTCTATCGCTTTTTAATCTGCACAAAAGGTTCTGCTCCACTATTGGCTCATTTGATAAAAAGTACCAGTATTTTAAGGTTTATCAGAGAATACAGGTCCACAGTTCCTTTTCCAAAGCCTTTGGGACCAGATGCGTTTCAGAATCCAGAATTATTTTGGGGATTTTAGAAAGGCATATATATATACTGTGTGTGTGTGTGTGTGTGTGTGTGTGTGTGTGTGTATATACACACACACACACACACACATATATATACACACACACACACATATATATACATACACACAGTATATATATACACACAGTATATGTGTATATATATACTGTATATATATATACAGTATATATATAGTATATATACAGTATACATATATACAGTATATATACTGTATATATGTATACTGTATATATACTATATATATACACACATATAGTGTATGTGTGTGTATATATACTATATATATATAGTATATATATATATATATATAGTGTGTATATATATATATATATATATATGCCTTTCTAAAGTTTTTTTAAAAAATTTACTGTAAGACAATTAAAAAAAAATTCCCTCAGACATGTCTGAAGAAACATGGCCATATTTAAAGGAAGAAAAGTAGCGTAATTTGTGCATTATACATGACCAAATTAATAAAACTCTTCCATTAGCCACATCCATCCTACAAGCCTGGAACTCTGTGAAATTAAATTGTGACACCTTAGTGATACCGTAGAAAATAAATCCATACATCTCTTCCCTGTGTGGATTTATTTTCTAAGATATCATTTCTAGAGACATATCCTCTAGTCTGTAAGTTAGAAAACACCCTGCCTGGGCCTAGGACAGCAGCGTGTCATCAATACCTGAATATTTCCACAGTAAGATGTGTGAATATATATACTGTAAAAAAAGGACTAGAAATATCATATTAGTGCAGGTCATTTAAGTCATTTGAATCAGATCGTTTGTATTGTAAAATGAGTTACAAACACTTGTTTTCTCAACGCTTTGTATTTTTGCAATTGTGGATCATGGACCAGTATAACTTCAAGCCATATACCGTTCTAGTTCTGATAGGTGCCAATCCTGTTAAAAGGAATTCTGAAGAGAGTCTGGGAAGGATACATAGTCCACCCATTCCATTGTTGCTAGAGATTGGGACATCATGAAGGTAATTAGTATGGCACCCTCAACACCCTTCTTGGAACTGTGTTTTAGAATTCTGTTCTTTTTCATTGGAAGATACAGGAAACATTCTTTTAAAGCCCATCAAGGCATCTCATATAAGGATGTATTTAATCATCCTATTACATTCTTTGTGAAGGTGTGTTTTCTTTTTATGATAATAAGAATTATTAATTGACTGTGTTTCCATTTTCATTTTTATGAGGAAGAAGCACAGAACCAAATTCCTTTACTCTGGAATTTATGTAAAACCCAGTAACCTACTTATTTGTGTATAATGCTTCCAGCCAGTCTATAATTCCAATTTTAGATTTCCCTATCCCAGCATTTTATGTTCAGTTTTTAGTTTACTGTCATTCTGCTTGTTTCCTACAAGCCACCTCACATCCCGTGAATTAAGGCAGGGAAGAAAGTAATAAGCAGGTGACTGACAATCTGGAGGAGGTGAAACAGGTAGGTATGTAGTTACCAGTCAAATGATATACTCAGTTATCCATCATTATCTTTTAAGGGCCAGAGCTCAAGCTTGGGTCTACTGAGGATTTTCTCTTGTTGAGTGAAATGTAATAGGGGGTATGAATAATCTCCTCATCTCTCCCTTTATAAAATGCACGTTCTGGAATAAATTTTAAAAGTATTGTTTATTGAGCACCAGTCATGCACAGCTGTTGTACCAGATTTTATATACAAATGATCACTTACTTCTACATTCACTCTATAAGGTAAATATAGTCCTCACTTTACTACATTCTAAGAGGGTGAATAGCCTGCCCATGGTCACACAGTGAGTACATAGCCAACAGGTATTTGGACTCAAGTCGGCCTGTATCCAAACATGAGAAAGATGAAAGGAACCTAATAGAAACCTGACTAGACTCCATGTTTCAACTGTGGCTTGCATTTTGCAGCATGAGATCTGCATGAACCTTTGCACACTGCACCTGATATAGTGGATCCTCTTGCATTATTCTCGTTGGATTCCAGGAAGATGGTTTCAAGGAGGGTCTGGGTATGGTTGGGTAGACATCTGTAGAATTTTTTGGTTTATTCTTGCTATTGGATAGTGTGCTTTCATTATTGTGTTTATTTGGCAGGGGCTTTAACTTAACATCCTATCATTATGGAAGCATCCGGGCAGAAGGAATCAACATTTATGTCTAGATTTCCTTAAAAGAAAACTATTTGCTTGTTAATTTGGTGGCAACTTCTGCTGGACATCTTAGGCTTCAAACCTTTCTCTAGTCAGTAAAGCCTTCTTCAGCTGCTCACTATAACTAAAATGTTGAATTCCTGAAACGGATCAGTTGATGACTGACTTTATGCAAGGATGCACTTATGATTCGTTTTAATTCAGAGTATATAAAATGGAATTCTATTGACAAAAACACATCTGATTTCCAATTAACATTCTCAGAACATCCTTGGCAAGTGTAATGTCTCTGTTCTGCCTCCATCCCCTTTGCCTATAGAACATGACTAAGATGGAACTGGAAAGCTGTTGGAGGAATTCATCTCTTCCTTGAGTGGATTTATTTTCTCAGGTATCACTAAGGTGTCATAATTTAATTTCGCAAAGTTCCAGGCCTGTAGGATGGATGTGGCTAATGGAAGAGTTTTATTAATTTGGTCATGTATAACGCATGAATTATGCTAGTTCCTTTAAGTATGGCCATGTTTCTTCGGGCATGTCTGAGGGAATTTTTTTAATTTTTAAAAATTTTTTTGAGATGGAGTGAGTCTCCCTCTGTTGCCCAGGCTGGAGTGCAGTGGCATGATCTCAGTTCACTGCAACCTCCGCCTCCCTGGTTCAAGCGATTCTTCTGCCTCACTCTCCCAAGTAGCTGAGACTACAGGTACGCGCCACCACGCCTGGCTAATTTTTTTTTTTAGTAGAGATGGGGTTTCACCATATTGGCCAGGTTGGTTTCGAACTCCTGACCTCGTGATCCACCTGCCTTGGCCTCCTGAAGTGTTGGGATTACAGGTGTGAGCCCTGCGCCCAGCCTTTTTTTTTTTTTTTTTTTAGTTTTTAAAACTCTTTTTGTAGAGAGACACAGTCTTCCTATGTTGCCCAGGCTGGTCTTGAACTCCTGGCCTCAAGCAATCCTCCCCCTTTGGCTTCCCAAAGTGCTGAGATTATAGGCATGAGCTACCATGCCCGGCCTTGTCTGAGGGAATTTGGATTCTTATGATAATGGCTGTGCTCTGTGAGTGTCTATTCCACATGCAGGTCCCATCCTGAGAAGGCTGCTCTTGTGGCCCCTCACCTGGGTGGTGTACAGAGGTATCTTTTCAACTCCAGGTCATAACCTAGCATGAAACCAATTTGGTAGTTGGCTCAATCAGCTACATTCTCAATAGTCATGTGCAATTACTACAAAGTCTTGGTGGTATATAGCAAGTCTTTATTTTTTGCTTATATGCCTGACTTGGCTGGGATTTCACTGATCTAGGTGGGGCTCTTCTGGGCTTGGCTTCAAGCTGCAGGTTGCATCCAGGCTGCCCTGTTTGTCCTTCATCCTGTCCTTGGGCCAACAGACTATGTTCTTCTCAAAGAGAGGAGGGCAGGAAGGTAAACCCAACCATGCAAGCATACTTTCAAAACTTGTATCAAGTAAGCTAACAACCCATAGGACAAGCAAAAGCCCAAAGTCAAGGGCAAGTACATTCCACCTGCCATGACAAGACATCTGCTATCACGGGATGATGGAAAGCAGCACTTCGATGCTCAGCATTTTTGAAACAGGAGAAAAATCAGAGTGTAGTATTACAAGGGTAAGTATTGTCTCATAAAACTTTTGTTTCAGTTAATTTTAATCTGGATTATTTCAGGGGTCTCTTAACTGGACTACCTTTTTTTTTGCCCTGGCTTCTCCATAGTCAACACAGCCTCCAGAGAGATCCCCTTTTTTTTTTCTTTTGAGACAATCTCACTCTGTTGCCCAGGCTGGAGTGTAGTGGTGTGATCATGGCTCCCTGCAGCCTCAACTTCCCAGGCTCAAGCCATCCTCCCACCTCTGCCTCCTGAGTAGCTGAGACTACAGGTGCGTTCCATCACACTTAGCTAATTTTTTGCATTTTTAGTAAAGACGGGGCTTCACCACTTTGCCAGGCTGTCTTGAGCTCCTGGGCTCAAGTCATCTGCCCTCCTCAGCCTCCCAAAGTGCCGGGATTACAGACATGAGCCACTACACCCAGTGTAGGGATGCCTATTAAAATGAACCCAGATCACATTGCTTTCCTTCTCAAAAGCCTCCAGTGGCTCCCCACGCAGGTCCCTTTCATGTTCCTCAAACTAACCTACTGGGTATTCTCCTACCTTAGGGCCTTTATACTTTCTGTCCCCACTGCCTGGAATTTTCTTCACACACTATCTATCTATATACTCACTTCCTCTTTAGTCAGTGAGTGAGGACTTCCTTGACTTCTCAATATAAGATTGCAACTGCCACCAAACCAGACACTCCCGATACTCCTCCTTGCTTTAACCAGCATGTTGAAGCACCACATGACAATATTTACATATTTATCTTGTTTGTATGTTTTTTCCACCGGAGAGAGTAGCTCCAGGAAGACAGGTTCTTTTGTCTGCTTTTTTTACTGCTATATTCTCAGGGCCTGACACATAGGAGAAACTCAAGTATTTGTTGGTTGAATGCACAAGCTAACAGAGGTTCATTTTTCTCATGGCACAAGAATATGGAAGCAGGTGGGCCCCAGCATGGTTCAGAGGCTCGTCATGCCTTCAGAGAGCCAGGCTCTTTCCATCTTTCCCCTCTGCCAACCTCAGTATGTTGCGATGTCTCTTCTCATGGTCTCAAGATGGCTGAAGTTGCTCAAAACCTGTCTTGTCCTTCCTCCACAACTTATTACAGGAAGAAAGGGTGAAGCTCTCCAAATGCATCTCTCACTGATCAGCAGGAAAGTCTCTCCTAGAAGTTTCAGCAGTCTCCCAAAAACTGGTCATAGCTGGGTCAGACCATCTGCATTTGGCAAACATAAGTGAGATTCCCCTGACTGGAACAGCTGGGTACGTCATGTTTTTCTCCTGGGGCTAACACAGGGCCACATCAGAGCTGGACAAAATCAGAGTTGTGTTGGTTTATTTTAAAAAAGGCAGGAGTGGGGAAGGATCACCCACAGCAAGATGGGCACGGCTTCTGAAGGATGTTAATAGCTCCCCTTGGACCATGACTCAGAGGTATCCCTACGTTTTGCACCCCAAAAGTCAGAGGACCAGGGTTGCACTGTGATTCTTGTGAGACGGAGGCAACCCTGCAGCAGCCCGTTTGTCCCAGGTCTTAGTCACTTCACTGTCCACTTCCCCATCCCCATCCCTCTCCCTGCCAGCCCAACATGCTCCCAGAGTGTGAGCAGAGCCAGCCTCTGCTTCACTGCCCCATTCTATTCCACCAGAGGACAGCCTGCTTTGCATGGCCCATTGCCTCAAGACCCAAGAAAGAGTCTCATTACTTTTGAATCAAAGGCTTTATCTTTAAGAAAGCAGATTTAGTGAATCAGAATTTTCTTCCATTTTCGTTCTTTTTTTTTTTTAAGAAATGTGAACAAAATTAAAAATTAGAAACTATTTATTTTTGAATAGATGATAATACATGTACATGGTACAAAATTCAAAAGGTACAAAAGGTGTACATTGAAAAGTCATTCCTACCCCTTCCCAGAGGCAATCAGGCTGCCGGGATGCTGGGTATCCTCCCAGAGATATCCTAGGCATATGTAGGCAGATACATGATATACACGTGTATATGTCTTGTGTGAAAACATATGCACGCACACACATCTACACATTTTTCTCCATTCCAAACATTAGGATACCATGAGCTTCTTTTTTCCCCACTTAATCATGCATCTTAGGGATCATTCTATGGTAGTACATACACACAAGATCCATTCTTTTAAACTTCTGCAAACTATTCCATTGTTTAAGCTGGCCATAATGTATTTAACCTCTCCCCTATATTGGTGGCACTCTCCAACGTTTTGCTATTACAAATAATGTTTTAACCAAAACCCTTGTACCTAGGAACAATTCTTAGGAGCAGCATTGCTGGTTCAAAAAGCTTATGCTTTTGCACTTCTGATGGACCCTGTCCAGCCGTTCCCCCATGGAGCGCCTATACATCACACTCCTGCCAACACTGTATCCAGTGCTGTCACCCATAGCCTTGCACTGTGGTCTCACTTCTTGGTTCATATGGCTGAGACATTTCTACCCATCAAGTTACCTTGAGATTCATGACACATTTTGAGCCAAAACATATCTTATCTCTGACATTAGTGTAGTCATTCCCTCTCTCTCTTTTTCCCTTCTTGGGGAATAAAAAAAAAAATCTGTAAAAGGTAATTCCTTTGAAAGATTAGAAACCTCTGACACCTTGTTTCATCCCAAACTTCAAGCTTACAGTATAACAAACATACTCTAAGAGACCCTCTAAAGTTGTGAAAACTGTTTTACCTGTTCTCAAACTATGCATAGAGTAGAGGAAAGGTTAAATCTAAATTTTGCTAATACAGCGATGCAAAGCTGCAATTTGGAAAAGCCGTTTTATCCAACTGGAATTTCCCAGTCAGTCATCTACCTGGAGCCAGATGCCAGGGAGACTGTGGTAGGACAGGAAAGGCCCTTACTTTTGCTGCCCAGGGCCAATGGCCATGGGTAGGCATGAGCTCGGCATATTTGGGGGACGGATGTAAGACTGGCGTGGAACATCCACAGTATTCGCTGTGTGGTCAAGTATGCTGCAGATCAGGCACCAAATCCCCCAGGATTTTTGCACATTTACTGTGAGAAGACGGAACACTGTTATAGCATTGCCTTTTACAAAGCACCTTCAGCCCGTCATAGAAGGAATGCTCTGGACTTCATGAAAAGGATCAAGAGAGGGTGTGGGGGATTGTGAAGATGCATGGAACAAGGCACTTTCCTTGGCAATCCCAACCATAGGAACAGATGATGGCACCCCTTCCTATGGGGCTCTTTGTTGTACTGTTCTGCATTAAGATGTTCTTTTACCTTGAGGCTAACATTGGCCATGAGTAAATCATAAAGTGCTTCCTTAAAGTGTTTTTCCTTAATGCATGTTTCAACCCAATATCTGCACTTCAGAACAAGGGGTCAGGCTCAGTCAAAGTAACTGTGCTACTGCTAGATGTCTACCTCCCTTTTAGGGTGATATCAGTCACCTAAAAAGTGGGCAAACAAGACCATCTGAGGCAGGAGAAATGCAAGGGCACAAGTTACAACCAGGGCTCACTGTCTGGAGTGCCCTTTCAGGCAGGTCTGCTTTGGTCACTAGAGACGTGACTGGGGACTGACAACATCAATATCGCAACCCTGAGGTCTGAGGTCCCAGCGTGGCACTTTGTGAGGTAGTAAAAGGACTGTCTGAAGGCCTTCCCCAGCCTTTACTCAAGGCTTCAGGAGGTCCCAAGGGCTCAGTGATGTCAGAGAACGCTTCCCCAGCTGACAGACTCAGTGGACACTGGCAGGACCCAGCTATCTTCAAAGTATGTATGGGCTACGAGCCAGAACTGTTAAAACCATGAACTCCAGACTCTAACAGAGATATGCCTGACAAACTGGAATTTGTCCTCTGTTAAAACACCCCTCAGTGTGACTCTGGCGACTGTTTAACACTCTGCACCTCCCTCTGGTGGTATAGGTAACCCCAGTCATCCAATAGAGATGGAACACAGGTCAAAGACATCAAAAAATGTCCCAGTGTCTCCCAACACACCTCTTGATCACCCAATCTTGTCCTGCTCACAACAGCTATGATTGCAGCTCAAAGCAGAGCAGTCCCATGTACTCCATGAGAAGCATATAGTGGGAGGGAGCCCCTGAGCCAGAGGCTGGCAGAGATTCCACGGCACTGGGCAGACTGTCCGCTAGCAACTCCCTGTGCTGACTGAGCAGGAAGCCTGTCCCTTCCTGGGGAAACCTGGTTCCTCCTAAAGCGCACATTTTAAAAAGGTAACTTAAGGATGTTCTCGCTTCCTTTTAACTCTGGAGAAGCCTGTGGGCTTACAGCACAATGCCACGTTATATCTAGGCACATAGAGGGCCGTAGCCCTGGGAGGCCCCCTTCTGGCTCTCTGAGTGGCTTCTGAAATGATCAGCGTCCTTGGGCTTCTCCTTAGCCTGTATGGCCTCACTGTAAAGTCATATAACATCCTAATTACTCAGAAAGGCACTGTCCACACTGGGAGTTGTCTGCACCAAGCGTGAATTTCTCAAACTGGCTTTTGTAGTCTAATTTAAAGTGTATTCAGGCAACAGAAACTGATTTACCTGTAGTAGGCCTTGTGGATTAAAAAAAAAGGGAATAGAGGTCTATGGAGACCGCTGTACACCAAAACCAAACCAAATTAAACATCTGTGAAATATAGCTCAAAATAAATGCCTGCACTTTCAAAAAGAATTACTGGTTGCTTTGGATTAATCATGCCATAGTTTCCCCATCAGCACAGAGGTGGACTCCAGTTACCACAGAATGTCATCTGCCTCCCTACCACCTGTGGACAGATATTCAAATAACTGCTCTAACTGCTCACAAAGTTCAGTTAGCCAGGGGTGGGCCTGTAAGATTACTAACAAGATAACACAGATGTTTCCCTGATTGAAATGAGTTCAAACACAAACTTGTCTCCTTCCCCTGCCCTCAAAGTGCCACCTGTTCTTTTGTAATTACTTGCTTCAACTTCACTGAGCCCTTCAAAACCCCTACATGACCATAGCTCAGGGACCAGCTGAGGTGGAGCTGCACGTGGCCCGGGAAGCACTCACACATGGCAGTTTCGATTTGGAAGCTGCTGCTTCTACCTGGCTTAGGCAGGCCGTGCTGGCCCTGGCACTGAAACCAATGGCTGTTTTTAATCGAGCACGTGTATGTTTAAATCTGTACACATCAGCCCTGCTTAATCATATCCAATAGGGAACTAAAAATGAACACACTTCTGTGGCTGCTGAATGCCCCACTTGGTTGACATGTTTAAGCTTTTGTGTTACTGTCCAAACTTGCCGCCTGGTATGTTTGCAAGATTTATGCAGAATGGAGTACAAACGTACTGAACATGACTGTGTTACCAGATTACTGAGGTCCAGGGCAGCAGGAGCTCCGTGTTTGATCTGCACTGGTCATTTCCAAGGATTAAAGTGAAATGCTCAACTGCCCTTCAAGGCCCTCCAAAGCCTAGTCTCAGCCGTACTTCCCAGATGGGTCTCTGAAGCCTCCTGCAGAGACTGCATTATCCCCTCCTTTCCCAAAACGCATGCCTTGCACTCCTCTGCACCCTCTTGGGTTTTTAATTATAGTGTATTTTCATTTAAAACAGCCTTACTGCCGCCTATCAACATCCAATTCTCCCTTTAGATTGGGCCCAAATGCTTCCTCCTCCAGGAAATTTCCCTGGATTTCTGCAAACCCCATTGCTCTTCCTGACACCCTACTTGCCCTGAGTGCAGGGAACAGTGTCCATCTGTCTCCTGGATAAGATCATGACCCATCTGCAGTGTAGCCTCACGGACTGTGCCTTCAATGAGGGGGATGCACAGCCCCTCTGCATGCTGTGACTCAAATGAACACTGGGGCAGGGGAAGGTGTAATTTTTATTGAAGTGTCCTCAGCATGAGGTCCGTTTTCAATTTTCTGAGATATAAACTTGAGTAACATATAAATATTAAACCAACGACATCGAACTTTCATTCCAGTTGCTATGTCACCAAGCCTGCTGGCTGGCACCTGGAGGAGCTGGGAACAAAAGGTGCCATGGCGGGTGAAAGCCCAAGTGACCACTACATGGGCTGATCATTCAGTTAAAGGCCTTTTGTTTACTGAAAAACACTTCAGATGGCCCAGCTCTATGGTCAAGTGGGCTGTATCTGCCTCTCTGGGCCACCTGCTGGATGCCTGTGTGGTAGGAACCATGTTTCACACGTCTCTGAATCTTCCTCAGTGCTTAATTCCCTGTGGGTGCTTAATTACTACTTGCTAAACAAATGAATTCTTCTTTATTCAGAGTCCATAAAAATACAGGTACCTTCAAAAGTGCAATGTTACTGGAGACATAAAAGTTGAATTAATAGAGAACAAGTACTGCCCACATTCTTCATAGGATGATGGGTGTTATCCAAGCCAGGTGTTTATACTCTCCGATTCCATCAACAACAGCCAACAGAGATGAATGGAAGCAAAGAGGAGAAAGAAAACATCCAGGTTGTTGAAACCATTACACCTGCATCTTTCTACGGTCGCTTTCAGAACCATCTCATGATCTTGTAGTTGATATACGGTGCTTAAAAATAAAACCAATGACATACACCATGGCTGGGGATATTCAGGAGGCCTTGGCTTTCACCTTGGACAGCAGCATCTCATTCTTGCGGCCCTCCTAGAGGGGAAGTAGAGAGTGTAGAGTGGTGACTATGTTAGCACCCATGTGAGGCCAAGAAGGTCTTAATGCCCTTCTCATATCCCCATAGGAGACACCTCCTGGCCGACCCTGTCTCTTGGCATGCTGCTGCCAGCATGGTAAAGCTTCCATTTCTAAGCTGTCAGACAGAATGAAATGTGAGGATAGGCACTGTCATTCCAAAACACTTCATGAAGTCTATGAAACCTCAAGGGGACAGAAGCAGAAAGCACACTTATCTGCCAGTCTTGGCCTACTGTGGTGAGGAAGTGAAGGAAGGCTTTGGAGACAGCAGCCTAAAAAGAGATAAAAGGCAGCCCTAGTTTACACAGCAGGCAAAACATGTAGAGAAGTTCTAACAACAGTGAAGGCTAAGAATATTCTTTAAGAAGGAAATTCAGAAAATAGAGTAAGAGATATTCACCAAGAAATAACCTGCCCTTCCTTAAAACCAAGCTATATGAAATCAATGACGTGCACTGCAGGTTATCACTGAAGGAGATTGGTCACTGCCCCAGCCCTTGCCTGTAGAATCGGACATCCAGTGTCACAAGTCACCTCTGCAACATTTCATGTTCCCTTCTGGGGTCATCTTCAAAATCTTCTAACTGCGCCTTCTGCCCTTGTTCCACTGGCCTTAGCAGCTCTGGATACCTCCATCTGCTAGCAAACCTCCAATAACCCTGAGCCCAGTCTCTGGGCAGGGTCACAAGCAGCGCTGCTTTTAAACTGCGAGGTAAAAGCAGTAACAGAAAGAGCCCAGAGAGGTAGAGCTCACAGGGCCCAAGGCTTGGCATTGGTCAGCCCTCCAGGAGCCGTGTTTTCCTGGAGGTGCATTTACTGTGGGAGAAAAACTTTCACCTTTGAACCCTCTGCACTCAAAACCACCACGGTCAATTTTTCCACCTCCCTTGGCCAGGGTCAGGTCCTCCCAGCTCTCGGGGAGCCCTCTGATCTTTTGGCAGTACGATGGCGGCATGACTACAGTGACCTTGGTTTTGCTAAGACTACTGCTGGCTCATCTGTAGGATTCAGACATATCTTTCGCTCAGGGAGCAAGGAAACAGGGGGTGCTTGCCCTGGTAGTAAGGCTGAATACTTTGAGGCTGTCAGAAGCAAGGTGCTCTGACACTTGAGCACCTTTTTGGGGAGAGAGAGGCAGTTCAAGGGTGGGGTGGTGGGGGGACAGAAATAAGGTGATGCTAGGTTATATTTGTTCTTTTAAAAAATAAGAAGGTTGGCTGGGTGCAGAGGCTCACATCTGTAACCCCAGCACTTTGAGAGGCTGAGGCTGGCAGATCACAAGGTCAGGAGTTTGAGACCAGCCTGGCCAACATAGTGAAACCCCATCTTTACCAAAATACTGGGCGTGGTGGCAGGCCCCTATAATCCCAGCTACTCAGGAGGCTGAGGCACGAGAATTGCTTGAACCTAGGAGGCAAAAATTGCAGTGAGCCAAGATCATGCCATTGTACTCCAGCCTGGGCAACAAGAACAAAACTCTGTCTCAAAAAAAAAAAAAAAGAAAAGAAAAAAGAAAATAAGAAAGTTTTCTTTTTGAGGCTGGGCGTGGTGGCTCACGCCTGTAATCCAAGCACTTTGGAGGCCAAGGCAGGTGGATCACCTGAGGTCAGGAGTTCAAGACCAGCCTGACCAACATGGTGAAACCTCGTCTTAAAAAAAAAAAAAAAAAAAAAAAGGTTTCTTTTTAAAATGGATTATTGAGATGTACTTAGGGGAAAAAAGACTCCAGCTTAAAACAAATGGAGGGTAAGAGATGGAACAGGAACAGAGAGCTACACTATTATATTGTTATACTATACTCTACTTTTTGTATTTTTGAAGATTTCCATAATGAAAACAGTAAATAGGTTTCAACTGTCACCCATCTTACCTATTAAATGAGGCCAAAACAACCCAGAAGGATCAGAATTCCACCATGGGGAACTGTGTGTGTCACAGCACACTGAGGCGATGCTTGTACTTTTCGGTAGAGACAGCCTACACTGTCACCTAGTATGTAAGCCTACAGAATCATATTCTCTGTCTTTTCAAAGCAAATACAAAAGAGGAACTTTGGGTATTTGTTTCTAGAAGAAAAGGGAAAATATCTCATCACTTCATCTCTTTCCTGCTGAAAACTCTATCCAGGCCCACTAGGTGCCAGACAGAGAGCTCAGTTCACTCAATGTTATGTACCCAAAGCCAGCTTGACAAAAACGTAGGGTTTGAATTCATCAGTGCTATCGAATTTAACTCTTAGTTTCATGACCTGATGAGAAACTGTGGCTTAAAGACAGACACAGTTTCTCATCAGGTCATGAAACTAAGTATTCACTTAATACTGCGATGAAGGTGATTTCAGAGTATGTGTTGCTTCCTGGCAGACTTAGAATTAATCAACTCTCTCAGGGCACGTCAACGGAGTTTTAGAGAAAACCCAATGTCTCTAGTCAAGACGCTTCTGAAACCAGAGGAGGCTGCTTGTCAGAATGAGGGCATGACTTGGTACCTAAATGGTGCCCATGGTGCATCACTGTTGCCCACTTAATGTGGGGTAAACAAAAACTCAACAAAGGCAACCGCTAAGGTGGCAAAAAAACACACTGTAGACAACAATATTGTGTTTTCCATGAAGAATAATTATTACACACTTCAAGTGCTCGGGGCCAGGATACACTGAGAATTCTGTGAGGGGATGGTGAGAAGGCAGAAGAGAGGGTGCTGGGAGAAGGCTCCACCCTGGATGAAAGTCCAAATTGAACTGTAATATATAAAACAGGAAAGGAGCAGAACTAGTCTGGCTGAAGATACGGGGTAGAGGCTGCGGAGCAGCAAGCAAGTCCCTATCACCACCTCCTCCTCAACACCTGCGGTGGCCCCAGATTACCTCGCAGGAGCTTGTGGGAGAAAGTTTAAGATGCTGGAACACTGACATGTGGTTGCCAATTTTAAATTTTTGCCAAGTAAAATGTTTAAAAAAAAAAAAAAAGGACTACCCACCATCACCATTATTTTCTGAGAAAGACAATTTTAACACCAAAAAATAAAAGGACATGTTAAATGTGAGGTGAAATATATTTAAATGAAATATGTAAGAACATATTTCATCCCCTCTTCCTCTTCTTACTTGCTTTGGACTGAAGGGAACAGGCCTGGTAGGAATCTGGTAGGTGTCTTGGCTGACTCTGAAGGAACCACCCTCTGTGTCTGGTGTGACATGACTGCCAGCACATGTGGGAACCCAGACCTGCAGGAACTGGTGCCTTAGAGGTCATCCTAAGCCCTCACCTGAGAGCCTGCAGGGCGAGAAATGAGCTTTTCCATTTCATTTTCAATTGCTTTGATTTTGACAGCTTATTTATCCTTCTCAACTTACTTGTGTTTTGTTTTTACACTGTCAAACATTTGACACACAGTTCTTCTCTTGTGAGTTATTTTGATTAAAGGGAAGGAGGAGCTCTGAGGCAGGCAGCAAGTTCCTAACTGTCCCCTGCCAGTTCGCTCACTGGCCCTTCTGGGACCTCAGCTTCAGCCCGTGCTAGTCTCAAAGGAGACCCAAACTGGAGCCCCAGCCCCTCCCTCAACATCCCTGCACTGCTGTGGCTGAAGAACTCTTTCTACCCACAGCTAAATCCTGCTCACCCTAGAGGGCCCTCCCTGACCACACCACCTAAATCACTTTCCTCACCTGGCAAAGTCTGGAACTGTTACTACTTATTTGTTATGACTTGTTCTTAGCCTGTCATCAGTCTTTCCCACCACAATGTATGCTCCTTAAGGGGAGAGAGGTGTACATGACAACCTGGCATCTGCCCAGGGGTACAGGAGAATTTGGAACACTGGAAAAGATAAGATTCTGAAATGCCCATGGGATGTGGCTTCCAGAAGTTAAATCACAAAAAAAGGAAAGATGTAGAAGAGAAGGGAAAGATGAAGAAGGAAGAAAGAAAAGTCTTAAAATAAGAACAAAATTATGAGCATGGAAAGACCACATTTTTTATTCTGCAGACCAAACACCAGGATACAACCTACCTTTAACTCTGCTGTATTTTCAGCAGTCTCTAAAGTCACTGAAACCACATGGATGTAGGTTAGGGAGAAGGAATTCCTTTAAATAAAGCTGCTGAGACCTTAGCAAGCGACAAAATGAAGTCTTTTTGGAAAATCTCTCAAGGGCAGACACTTTTCTTTCTGGAACAATGAAGAGTAACTGCCCAAATGCAGGAAGGAAAAAAAAAATTTGGTTGTGTGTTGGGTGTTGGGAGGTCCCAGACCTGGTGCTGTATGTTTCACATGTCTCATCTGACCCAGTGGGACCCACCAATAACGAAACTGAGGCTGGGAGGGTTAGGTCACTGCCAAAGTACACAGCTGGTAAGTAGTGAATGTAAGATTCGAATCCAAGTCTGTCACATTTCGAAGTTCTCTTTTCCCACATGGCTTCTTGAGGTCCCTCCCCACCCTAAGATTGGCAGGAAGGAAGATTCTATACCTGAATCCACAACAAATGCTGTTTCCAGGTGGCCCTTGACACGGATTGATGAAGTCATTTTGTTTGTGAGTTTAATGTGCTTCCTAAGTGTTAGGAAAACTAAGGTGATATGAGGTCTTGAAACATTTAATTAGACCTCAAGATGGGCCACAGAAAAATGCAATCTTCAACTACTTAGATGCCATACTTTACTACCAGATCACACCTCTGTCTTCTTATTTCCCTTCACAGACCAGACGAAAACCAAAAAATTGCTGATTTTTAATGGCTACTCTTGAGGTGAACATATACCTCACATTAGCCTTACTGTGCTACCCAGCCTTCTTCTTACCTCCTTGAACTCTTTCACAGTCTTAAAGTATAGCCTCTGCTTTTCTAACAGCTCCAAGTACTGGTCGTTCAACTGGTCTCTTCTCATTTTGTTCTCTTGCTTTTTCTTTTCCATCTGTTGAAACATTTTGGGAAATGGTAATGAAAAGACATGTTCTGCCCAAGGGCTGCTGGCAACATCCAAAAGGCAGCAGTTGTTTAACAGTCTCATGGATTTCCTTCCAGTATTTTCCTTCAATATATAATTTTTCAGGTTGGTTAATTTATTTGCATGCTATTACATGGAGGCTCTAAAATTTAGTCAGCAATTTTTCTATCATTGAGTATTAACTGTTTCCATTTCTTTTCTCACTACAATTTCACAATGAATAGGTTGGTGATTCTCAAATGGGAGCTATTTTGCCCACCCCACTCCAGCCCCCAACAACAGTGGCAATGTCTGGAGAGAGTTTTGATTGTTGTAACTGTGAGGAGTGGGTGCTACTGGTATTACTGGGTCAAGGCCAGCAATGCTGCTAAATATCATACAGTGCACAGGACACCCCCACAGCAAAGAATTATCTGGCCCAAAATGTTAACTGTGCTGAGGTTGAGAAACCCTGATTTAAATAACTGTGCTCATATAATAAAACTGTCTATCCTCTTTTGATTTAATGTAAGTATTTTCATGTTGTTATACATTTTCTACAAATTATCATTTTAAAAACAATACAAAATTCCTGCTGATTGCTAACTTACCCATCTTTCTACTGGTAGACAATATAAGATATTTTCAGGATTTTTATCTCATAAATAGACATTAGGCTTTGATTTAAAGAGACTTTTCTCAGGTACCTAAAAGCTTATTCATTCAACAAATATTGACTTAGAACCTACTGAGTAGCTACATGTAGTGGTGAACACAGCAAAGTCACTGCTCCCATAGAACCTACATTCTAGAGACTCATGTTAAGCAAGCACCCTGACAGACACACAAAATATTCCCAACAGTGATCAGTACTGTGAGGAAAATGAAAGAGGGTGAGATGACAGAGAGGAGAATGGGTGCATGGCCTCCTCGGCTTGGAAGCTCAGGGAGGCTCTCTGAGGACACTTCAGCAGGGCTGGCAATGCTATGTGGTGTATTTCCAGAAGGTAAACCCAGAGCATCAACCAGGAAATGAGGGCAGAAAGAGTTACGGTACAGACTGGGTGCCTTACTCATAGACGCTGCTCAAAAACTTCTTGAATCAAATTCCGAGAGATGCTTTGCTCTGGCTTTGCTGATGCCTGACTGTGATTTCTGTGTTATACTTTGGAAGGGATTTAGTAAACATAAGCTACAAGTAAACTGGCTGCATTTTATTCAGCAGTTCCCTCCACACTATAGGCCTCTGTTGACTGCATGGGACAAATGCAATTTGGTATCCCCAAGGTCTATCCCAACGCTGTTCAGAGAAAGACCCATGACATAGAGGGGCTGATTTGCCTGATCAAATCCTGACCTTGCATCCAGTTCCTGAGTCCCGAGACCCTGCGTCCTGCTCTTTCCATAGGTCTGCACATGGATGCCTGGTGCATAACCATGCTAGGTATTGAATTTGGTGCCCTCCCTTGTGCCCAAGTCTTCCAGAGTGGGCAGTCCCCTCTGGGGTCCCTGGTTGGTGTCCTACTACACTTGGAGCCCTGGCTCAGCAGCAAGTCCTGATCCCTGTCGACAGAATCCCTAACGCAGCCTGCATGGGTCTCTCATACCCGTTTATGATCCTACCACAGTGACATGCCAGCCCACAACAATTTCTCATAACTGTTCCTTCACGGGCTCCAACTGTCAAAGCAGCAGACACCTTTTCCACCGTGCTGGCTAGGACGTCACAGCTAGGTCCCTCTCTCTTATTAGCACAAGTGGAAGCTGTATCTCAGGCCTTTCCTGTCTGCTCTATACTTTAGTAAACACTCACCACGACTGATTATATCCCAGTGAGGTAGCAATGCACTTAAATTATGAACATCACAGTTTTTGTTATGAGAAGCATGTGACATTAGATGTTGAGTGAATGATCTGGTCCATAGTAGCTGCTCAATAAAAACAGTTTTTCTTAACATTTCACATCCTAGAATGCATGAGGTAAATAGTAAGAGTCCAACTAACTCTGAGAATCAGGAGTTGACTCTTTGATCTAAGCCTCATTTGCACACTCTTCTTAGTGTCCCTTTACCCAAACATACCATCCTTATTCCCTACTTATCACCTCTTCACACCCTAGGTCTGTGAAGTGCTTGTGCCAAGCACTTGCTCACAGAATTCCAGAGATCCAGAGACCTTACCTCTGAGTGAGGTCAAAATGTGGACTAATATGTGACCTCTTATTTACTAAGAAACACTTAGAGTATAAATACCTATTCAATTATTGTTACCCAACGCTGGTCTACAATGTGACACTCTGAACCTGCTGGTTCTGAGAAACCTATGCTTGAGAGGACACAGACTCCCCTGCTACATCTATGACAGCAGGACCCATTATGGCACCATTACAAGGAAAGCTACATTGTTTTTTTTTGTTTGTTTTTTTCAAATAAACACAATAAAACACATCTATCCAAGTGAGTGCTGTTCCATTCAGAGTGTCAACATTCAACATTTAAAGCGTATCTGGAACCCTCTTTGAGAATTGCTCTATGACTCCACTGAATGAATTCACTCATTCAACAAACAGTCCTTGAGGGCTTAATCAGGGGTTAGGTGCCACGTTAGCCACTGGGGATGCAGACCTGAGAAAGAGAGCCCACTCTGCCCTGGGTGCCACTGACTCATCTGACACCCACCATAGAGGGGAGAGACAGATACAGGGGTACCTCTTCACACTGGTCAGCGCTGAGGTGTCAAGAGCATGAAGCCTGGGGGAGAGTGAAGCGAGTGAAGGGGTGAGGCCCATTTCTTCCTCTGCTCTTGTTCATAGTCAAGAACAACAGGAATTCATGGGGTTTTTTCCTTTGGCTTCCGCTTCCTGAAAGTGTAAACAGGAAGCAGAAGCCAAAGGAAAAAACCCCATGAATTCCTGTTGTTGCTGACTGAACCACAGCAGATTTCTGAGGAGCAATGGCAGGGTACACGTGACCACCACACTGACACCTGGGTTGTCACAGGCTTTTGGTCAGCCAGGTTCTCTGCCTTCCACCTACTCACACCTCAGGTCATTGAGAGGGGACTGCATTTGCTCTCTGCAAAGCAGCCCATCCTGGCTTGGGTGAGTGTGCATATACAGGCAAGTACTGACTTACATAGTTCTCATTTTTGTGGCTGAATAGTCTGAGAAATCATGTTTGTTACTAGTGATACTTTTTTTCTCCTCCTTTGACATTGTTTTATTGAAGCCATTCACAGAGAGATTAATGGTATTTTTCTACAGGGAAAGGGATACGGAGCACTTCTGCCCTTAGCTCATCTCTTGTGAGATGAGATTACAGGCGGCTTGAATGTTTGTCTTCTGTAACAGGGTATTTTATGATGACAGGACCTATGGGTAATTCCTTCTTTCTTATGTGTTTACATTCTGGCATCACTCACAGGAGCCCTTTGCCCTAAGATGATAAGAGAAGAAACCCTAAGTCCCTGGAAGATTTTACTGCCTTGTCGAAGAACCACTCTAGTGTGATACATTTTTTAAACAAGACCAGAAGCAAGAGATTTGGAAGTACTAGATAGGACTCATCCGAGAATGGTGGTAGGAAACTGCAGTTGTGTCTGTAGGAAAATCCCATGCTGCACCCTGAGTGGTGCCTCTCTTTTCTCTACAGACTTCTGAGGTTGAATTTCCTCTCACTTTAGCAGAACTCAGTTCAGCAATGATTTCCCTTTTTTATAGGGGGTTCCTGAAAACAAAAATGCTCTCAAGATCCTAAGATTCTAAGGACTGAATCTCTTGTGGCAGAATGCCAGGTACCACAGATCCAGCGAGGAAGTGAATCTAGTCAAGAGAGGAAGGCTGCTGGTGAAAAGTGGTTTCCTCATCTGTAAAATGGGTGTAATATTCTTCACTTCAGAGGTCTTTTAGGAAGGTCAGCACAGTGCTTGGTATGCAGTAGGTGTTCAATGCTGGGAGCTACTCCTAACAGCAGCTTTTAAACCACTGGGTATAGGCAGCCCATGGGACAGGCTCTGCCCACTACAGAGTGAGAGACATGGTGGGAATCCCTCTGCAGAAATGTGTCTTTTCAGGATTGAGGGCACATTCCCCAACTACCAGAAGAGGCCTGTTCTTCCCAGGACCTTCCCTGTCACCACTATAAAACGTGGGCTGCATTACAGAAAAGAAGCCATCTGACCTTCATTCTACTTTGCTTAATTCCTTCTACGATCTGTTCCATCTGACGTAAAAACTGGTCCCGGGCAGCAGAAGAGGCCATGGCTCTGAAAGAAAAACCAGCAGAGTTATGAGTGGCACACAGGACTCTGAGGCAGGGGGAGATGCCAAGCAGTCAGCTTTGTATCCAGACTACGTCCCAAGAAGCAACCAGGCCTTTGCAAGGCAGTGGAGCCATGGGGGCCCCTGGAATCCCAGGCAATTAAGGATTCAACACCTCTGAGAAGGCATGGATATTAGCCTGATCTTATAACTGCATATTAATCTTTTTTTCTCATACTTTCCCTATAACTGTCTAAACTAATATGTATTTTCTTAAAGTAAAATGTGACTAAAATTAACAAAAATATTATTTATTTGAAATATGGCATGTACTGCTTAAGCAATGAGTTTCATTTGGTTTATAAAATTTGAGGATTGGGAGATACTTGAGATTGGTAGACATATTCTGAAATTTCCTAAAACCAGGGCTGAGAAACCTGGTCCTATTTCTAGAAGCAGCAGCTAAACAAGTGGATTCCTTGATGTCCTAAAACATTCCTCTTCTCCTCCCAACTCTGTAGAGGGAAGGACACCAGGAGGATCACAACACACGCACACACGCATGCACGCACGGAGAATTCTCCTGAAGGATGCGCTGATGGCACAGAACTCTTTACAAAACACTCAAACCACAGGGTCTCTCAATCATTGGGAAAGACGAAAATGGCATTTTTACAAATGTCACAAGGTTGTATATTATATATATATAGTGAATCTGAATCTTATTAGAAAGCTGTGGGCTTCTCTTTTTTTTAATTAGAAAAGAAGCTTAAAATCTAGAATGTGTAATTCATTGAGATCTCAGTCTCAATGTGTCCCCTGTTACCTGACAAGGGACAGCAGAGATTTGTGCCAGAGAGAAAGGAAGCATGCTCTCCAAGGAGCAAGCCCTGGGGCTGCTGGATGGTTGGGGCAGGGGCCAATGGACATGCTTGAGGATTTGGGAACAGGTGGGTCTTGACATTTAGTTTTTGGAGAACGTACACACTAACAAAAAAATCTACCATGAGATTAAAAAAATTTTTTTAATTATATAAATTCCACTATGTAAATTTTAAAGCATCTCTATGTGTTCATTAACCAATATTAATTTGATAAGATACAGAAAGATTTTAGTAGTTAGGCACAGTCAAATTATTTGAAAGTTAACTTTTTTTCCTAACCTCTTTCTTCACTCTACTATCATTATATTTTTGCAAGTACTCAAGGAGAGTGTAAACAAGATATACCTGCATTTTGCAGAAGGGCTAAAAGAGTAAGAATCACATACCCAGCATTAAGTCTCGCATGTGCCTTTTTCAAACACATTACAGCAATGTGAGGTGGGCTGAATTCAAAGCGCAGAGTGACAGGGTATTAGCAGGAAGAACTGACAGTACTTACTGTGAGAAGTTCTCATGAATTGAGTTCAGAAGACTAATCTGGGGAAGTAAAAAAAACACAAATGAAACTGTAAGAAAGGCAAAAAGATTTCCACACTACTGCAATTGCTGCAAGCTTGCCTGTCTCCAGATACTGCTTCTGCAAGGAACACATGCCTTGTTTATGAAGATTAAAGTAACATATGGGAAAAAAAATGAGCCACATGTTCTCGGTCTCAGTTTTCCTCAGGGAATCCACCTTCTTCTCACAAAAAATTCCCTTTCTACAGGGCACTCCCACAGGAATGTAGGGAGAGGGCGCTTTGAAGGGACCTGGATCCCAGCTGAGAGGACACTACGCTAACATTAGGGCTCTAGGCAAGCTGCCACCACAGCCCTTTCTACCTTGCCAAATACTGCACTTTATTTTCAGGGATAACAGCTTAAGGGAGTCAGACAGTGTAGAGAGTGAGAACTGTGTTCACCCTATTCCTTCCCACAAAAATCTTCTCGCCAGTGCAGCAAGCTGCTGGGTGGCTGAGTGTCTCCAAGAAGATGCACTGTTCAAGGCCCCATGGACACTGCCTTGCCCCACAGGAGATCCTCTATCTGCCCCAATGATACAGTTCTGGGAAGGGCTCTGAGACAGGAGTAAGGAAACCTGGGTCATCTTTCTGGCCATAAAACTATGCAACTTGGGAGGCTCAGAACTAAGTAATTACCACATTTTAACTTTAGGTTCACAACCTGCAATGTAGAAATATTTCTTGTCCTTACTACTACACAGGAACATTTTAAAGTTAAAATTTCACAGGCATAAATCCATTTAAAATAAAATACCAAATTTATTCAAATGTAACACTCTGTGTTAATGTGGCTTGGAATTAAAAAGCCCAGCTCCCCACTTCACCTCACAATATTCCTAGTTTTTAAACAGTGGAACAACTTTAAACACTGCTGATGAAGGAAGGTCAATGGAGTTTAAGGCCTTTGGGAAGAGGCTGGCCTACCCCTAAGTCAGGCAAATCTTTCCCCTGCCAGGTAGGAGGGCCCCAAGGCCAGCATGTGGAGCAGAGCACAGACCCCAGGTCTGATGCAAATCCCACAAAACGCATTCATCTATTCAAGCATTTATCAAATGTCTGTTATATGCCTGCCACTGTGTAAGGCCCCAGATACACAGAAAAATAAAACAACTTCTTAAGGAGTGCCCTCCAGGATGACAGAGATCTACCTGGTTTGTTTGACAGCAGGTGATAAAGGTGACAGTAATTATAGATGGCTCAATTTGGGCAGGTAAAAGCCACATTTGTAATATTATTCTTATTAAAGTAGTAAATAGTATAAGCTGCAAGGTGATGATAAAATGAAAACACATTCTGTCAACCTCAAGGTGAGGGGGAGGGTAGGAACGAGTATGTACTGAGAATCCACCATGTATAAGGAACTTTCCATTTTCTCATTCTGTCCTCATTATAATCATCACCAATGCAATCAGGTGTTATCCCCATTTTACAGGTGAGAAAAATGAGGCCACGCTATAACCCAAATAAACGCAAATCTGATTGACTCCAAAGCCTGTATTCTCTTCAGGACACTGTGCTGTCTTGGTGAAGACCAGGATTTTTCTCTTTTTTAAATTAAGACTTATCTGCATACTGTGCCCCAACCGTTTGTCATCAACTTGGGAAAGTCCAATTTAACCTGTTTTTAAGTGTTAGAAAGATGCAGGGAGTGACAGTGACCATATCAACCCTCTTTCACCCCTGCTTTGAATTTTACAAACCTTTTAGTTCATGCCTATGTCTGCCATTGATGATTAAACAGCTATTTCCTCCCTGTAAATGATACCAAGCCCAAACCCCATTTCACTCAACTGGTTCCTCCCTTCCTTTAAAACTCAAACTAGTCTCACCAACTCCAGAGCTTCCATTGTGTTCCTCTAACAATGGCATTTCTCCCACAGCACTCTAGAATGGCTGTCCACTAGTCTCACTTCACAGCAGACAATCTGGGCTCCAAAGGAATCTTGTACTTTCTGACTGGGTAGGCCAGCACTTAGCATATAAAATAGGCACTCTTTCTGCTAATGCTGAACATATCTGTCCTAGACATCAAGTTCCATTTGACTTCCTGGAGTCAACTGCACTGTTACCTGCTCATCTGATTAAGCCATTTTCTTTTTATAAATGTTCTTACCTCTTTTTCCAAATAAACCTTTTTATCGTCCAGGGTATTATATAAAGTGAAGAACTGCTTGGTTTCTTTGTGCACTGCTGAAACTGTAAATGTAAAGAAATCAGCACATGAATAAGAACAGGTATCAGTAACGACCTACCTGCCCTCTCCCCCATGAATGCACTGCCAGGACAGCTGTCAGGCCTGGAAGCTTACTCTGCAGAAACACCACAGTCTACAAACAGAATCAGCTGGGAAGCTTTTAACAAGTCTCAGGATCAACAAAAGGAGAATGCCTGAAGGTGGGACCCAGGTGGTGACAGTGGGTACCCAAAGTTGAAAATCACTCCCATAAATGAACCAGTTACCCTTACCTCATCCAGCTAAAGAAACTGGTGGGGGTTGTAGATATTTGACAATAAATTGATACAGGTATTTTGGTGCAACTGCTTGAAAATGTCCTTAGTGTAAACACATCTTTACCAAATGACTTTAACCTGTTTGAAGTCTGTTCTGTGAAATATACAGACGTAGGTATTATTATTATTGCTAAAAGCTTTGAAGCAAGCAGGAATAGAAAATTAAAGGGAAAGCTTTAACTTAAAGCAGAAACTACTTTCTGGTGAAAACTGTCACTGCTGATCCCCGCCTCTGATCATCTGAGTCCAATGTGAGGACCGGATGAAATCCCAGCGCGGTGGGGCAGAGGATGTGAAGGAAGTATGATCTGAGCTCCTCCAATAGAGTTAGTGCTCTACCTTAAACCAGGAAGGAAGCTGGAGAGGCCAAGCCCTCAAGGCAAAGTCTTAGGTGGATTTTGAAATACTAAGTGGGAATTGTAGGATAATGGCACTCTGGACTCAGGTACTAGCTCACAGACCAAGATGCAGATGTGCAAGAGGGGTGAAGCTGGGTGAAGCGGGCCAAGACGACTCAGGACTTAGTACAGTATACTTAGGATTCTAAAGTTGCAGGGAGCTATTAAGTTCTAAAGCTTTTAGAGTAAAATGATCAAATGTATGTTGAGAAGGATCTAATTAGACTCTGGGTGGCAAAGAAAGGCGGTTACAGCAGCAGTCCAGAAGAAACAGACTTGAAAATTAGTAAGACACAGAACTGGCAAGCAGCTTGAGTCAGAGAACTGAGAGGGGTCCGGTTTGGTTAACAGGAATATGGGGTAGGGAGGCTGAATTCAGTTTTCTACCTGTGGAGTTTGAGGCATCATAGGGGCATACAAAAGTGGGAGCCTAGAGAAGAGGTGATAAGTTCTTGCCTGGGGTGGGGAGCCTAGAATAGATTTACAGGATCTGAGTTGGGTCTTGAAGAATTTAGCCTGACAGAAGAGAAGGGATCCAGGCACCAGGAACAGGAGTCAAGGCTAAGATGTCAAAGCTCATGGTTTGCTCAGAGGCAGTGTGGGGACTGGTGAGGCCAAAGTGAGGGTTCAGATCAGGAAAGGGGCCTCCAGGCAGGCCACTCAGACTGGGGAGGAACCCAGGCATTGTAAAGAGAGAGGCTTTATTCAGTAGGGACCGAGGAGTTCCTGAAGATTTGTTAGCAGAGAGAGAAGTGACAGGATCAGATGTGTGGCTAGGGGACTTGGCACTGCAGCTAAAGGTCATTTAGCTGACATGATGCAAGAGCAGATGTGGGAGGAGTGGTAGGAAGAGAAGGGCAATGGCAGCCTTGAGGGCCACTCTGAGCCTGATGGCACATGGGCCCTTATTCAGGCTGAGGGGGACACGATCCTGGGTTACTGGGTGAATATGATGCTGTTAAGGGTTGAGGACCACATCAGCAAGAAAGTCTGCAGAGAACGAGTGAGGACTGATCTTTAGACATCAGGGTCACGATGTTCTGTGTGAAGTTGGAAAGTGGTGCGGGAACTCAGGAAGGCTGTGTGGCTGACCAGGATGAGGGCTGCTTTGAAGCTTTACTCTAAGAGTGCAACTGGTTCAACAATCTGTCCACGGAGAGGGCAGTGAGAGCACCAGTGCTGCTCCCGGGACTGCCAAGCGGGCCTGATGATGAAACAGAGCTTTCTGGTGGTGGCCTTGTGGACTGTGCTCTGGTGCACGCTCTCCCATGCTTAAGTGGGACAGACCCCTCGCCTCCTGTCCCTCCCCAGCCTCGGGAGCTTGTCTGTGGTTGATGCACCTACTCTGGCGGTAGAGTTCAATAAATCTCTTCTGATACTGTATTAGCTCGGCACGACTGGGGACTTCATCAATCTTGTGGTGCAAAATAGCTATTTCTCGATTTCTTCGAGCCTAAATGCAAAAGGGAGGCAGAGACAGTACTATTTGGTAAAAGGCCTTACTTCTTTGGGGAGCCAAAATATTGCCTGCACCCCGACCTGAGCCCAACCACACACCCTAGAATGCAGGCACAAACTTTTGCCATCAGCTTAAAGGTCCCCATCTCAGATTTGGATTGACTTTCCCACTTTCCTAGGTGTGGGAGGAGGCGTGGCTATGAACTGAACCACCAAATGAATGGACCAGGAGGGAAGACACTGCATGGGAAGGGCTTCTATGGACGGAACCTGCAACCAAGACCCCCAAGGACTCTAAAGTAGCCAGCTCCACCACTGCCAGGTGGGGACAGGCAACAACAGAAATGCTCAAAATGATGGGAAGCTATGCCACCTTGCTGCCTCTACATGCACCCCAAATTCCTCATCCTGGTGGAAAAGCTCCTACAATCTACTCCTTAAATATCTTTCCAGTATTTTCTCCCTTCCACGGACTCCAGAAATTGCCCTACTGACTGGGTCTGGGAGGCATGGCACTGCTATGTGGTGTGGCACAGTGCAGGCGCAGCTGCTGGGAGAGTGAGCCGCTTACTTGTGCATGGGTCCCACTGAACATGTGTAGTCTCCAGACCAAGTGGGCTGTAAGCACTGCCTTTCTTTTGTGCCTGTATCTCTCTGTCCACCATGTCTTCCCACTCTCCTGCCTGCTTTGCCTGCAGCACCAGATGTGAATCTCTAATTCACTGGGGAAAAAGGAGCCTCCTGGTGGGAAACCCACATTCAATTCTAATCCAAATCTCCGCAGTTCTATGGAGAGGGAAGGATGTATTTCTCCCTTAAGCCAAGGGTACACTCCCCACGGGTACTCAGGCTCTGACTTCTATTTCTTTCAGGAGTCTTAAGATCCAACTATTCAGTCTTTTACTGCATCTGTTTTCCTACCTACTGACCCTTCTCATCAGCATTTAAATAAATTCATGTCCTCACTCCTTAAAAGCCCTTTTATTTAGGCCGGGCATGGGGGCTCACACCTGTAATCCCAACACTTTGGGTGGCTGAGGCAGGTGGATCATGAGGTCAGGAGTTCAAGATCAGCCTGACCAACGTGATGAAACCCTGCCTATACTAAAAATACAAAAATTAGCTGAGCGTGCTGGTGCGTGCCTGTAATTCCAGCTACTCAGGAGGCTGAGGCAGGAGAATTGCTTGAACCTGGAAGGCGGAGGTTGCAGTGGGCTGAGATCGTGCCATTGCACTCTAGATTGGGTGACAGATTCCATCTCAAAAAAAAAAAAAAAGCCCTTCTTTAAGCCCCATCATCTTTCAGCTACCAGCCTCTCTCTTCCCTTTTACAGGTAAGAGAAATGTACTGAAAGCCATGCACATGAGCGTCTCTGTCCACATCAGTCCTCCTTCAACCCATTGTGACTGGGCTCTCCCCAGTGCCGCACTGAACTGCTTTTGCCAAAGTTGCTGCACACCTTCCCAGGGACACACCTCATGGACAATTCTCAGTTCCTAGCTTTCTTGATTTCTAGTGGCACTTCCCACTCTCTCTGTTGAGCTCTCTGCTAGGCTCCCACGAGCCTCGTACACTTGTTTTCCCATCTATCTGGCTGTTCAGGCACATCCTCACTGGGGGATCCGTCCTTCTGCTCTGCCTATCCTAACATGTGCTCACCAGGGTTAGTCTCAGGGCCTCTTCCACATTCCACAGCCCCAGCCCTCATCAACACTGCCCAGGCACCCAAATCTCTGGCCCATACTACTATAGGAGTGAGACCTGACAACCAAGCACTCCTTGGACATTTCAATGTGGTTGAGTACCCCAACTTTGAAAAGCCCCTAACAGATCCCATTAAAACTCCTATTTATACTCTTCCTCTTGCCCTTAACACTAGTCCATTCCTTCTCCTTTATGCTTCTTCTCAACGAATAACACAAATATCATCGACCTTTGTGTCAGAAATTCCAGCATCATTCTTGACTCCTCTTTTTATCTCAATTGATACTAAGTTCCATCAGCTATGGCCCTGCAATCTGTCCTCTGTCAGTTCATTTCCATGCATTCTACAGCCACTGCTTGACTCAGACCCTTGCCCTCAGCAAGCCATTGGCTTTACTGAAACTTTCCCCTAGCCAATCTGAAGCTGCCCTTAGTAAGCAATTTGCACATAAACTCCCTTGTACTTTAATGTATATATAGACATGTCTTGGTTCTCAAATAGCCAGCGTTTCCAGGAGATGGGTCATCCTATTTATTATTTCTGGGACCTGATACAATGCTGAATACACACAAAGCACTCAGTCAAAAAGTTTCCAAATACGCCGCTGTACTGTCCTGATTTTATTTAATTCTGTGCTTCTTTAAAGATAAGTAGAGTCTGTAACAAGGACAAATTTGACTCACCTAAATTTAACTGTAACAGCTCAGCAAAATAAGTAGGTGCCAGAGAGAGGGGAAACGGGATCTCACTGGCCTCTGCAGCCCCTTGGCCATTCCCACCAGAGCCCAGCCTTTCCCTCCCAGTGAACAGAAGGTTGGCTTGAACCAAAGTGCAACACAAGGAACTTTTGGCTTTTGAGCTTCCATGAGTAAATCCTGGCAATGTAGGGGATTTTCAATGTAATTTTGACTCTGCATGAATTAAAATTTAGAGCTAATTTTGAAACCTACTTCCCCATGTTTGATGCCACTCTCATAAACCACCAGTTATCAAAGAAACAGCTGAAATGGCACTTAATTTCAGAGGAGCAGTACTAGAGAACAATTCTTGTTTAGTACTTGATGAATACTAGGTAACTGGAATCCTGACTCTGGCACCTACCAGCTGCTTGACTCTGGGCAAGTACTCACCTTATTTGAGTCCATTTCTTCATAAAGAAAATGGGATATAATATCCAGTTTCCACCTGGGGTGAGGATTAACTCAAAGGAGTGGTTGTTAAAGTAACATACCAATGTGAGATGTTTTTACCAACATCTTAAATCGCTGAATTACACTCCAGATAGAAAAAAGACTGGTTAACAGCAGCCTCATTACTTATTTTCTCTAGTTCTTAGATATTGAGACTTCCTAGTTCTGTCACAGTACATTTATACCTAGTTAGAAGCATTTATGCATATTTTTGTCCTTCTTTTACTCACCTGTAGTAAACGTATCTTATAAAGTTTCTCTTTCTCCATATTATACCGTCTGTCTAGGTCTTCCTAAAAATTGGAAAAAGGCTGTAATTATCTGGGAATAGAAAACTTTCACTCTTTAATGGACTCTTTGAAAGTTGAATATGATTTTATCATATCTGCCCCATCCTAAGGCCTTAAATTTCTCTTCTCAAATGGCCAAGTTTAGAGTCTGGGTCCTATCTCATATGAGACCCTTGATACGCTTTCATATCATGTTATAAAACTCTTCCTTCTGGGACCCAGGCTGAATCCAATGTTCTTAAGTAAAGTAACCTCCAAAAATATATGCCCTTCTTCGGCAAAAACCTGTGATGATGTGGAGACAAATCATTACTTAAAGATTGTGTTGTTTTATGCCTGTGTTTGGAGATTATGCTAGTTTTCTATGTTTCTACTTAGAACTGTGTTATCCAATGTGATAGCCACTACCCACAGCAGACAGTGCAGATACAGAACATTTCCATCACTGCAGAAAGTTCTTTTGGATAGCATTGATATAGAATATAGAAATAGAAAGAAACTAGTCCCTCATCGAACCCGGCAAGGTAAGAGACATAGCTGGATGGTTTGCCACCTCAGAGAAAGTTACAAAAGGAGTCAAAGGAGCCCTCCTTCCTCAGCATGGGGAATATAAACACACATCACACACACACACCACCCCCCTCAAGGGGCTCTGCATGGGGAATATAAACACGCATGACACACACACACACACACCCCTCTCCAAGGGGCTCAGCGTGGGGAATATAAACATCCCCACACCCACACACACCCCCCCAAGGGGCTCAGCTGCAGGTAAACTCCAACAGACTTCACTGGAAGAGTGCTGAAGCTCATTTTCCAGAGAGATTATGAGAGTACAAAGGAAAGAGGAACCCTTAAAGAAGGCTTACAGTTTTCCTGCTTTTCCTTTCCTGCACTTCCTTTCCCATCTCTTTCTCCTGGAGGTTTTTGGAATGCTGGGAGCACTGGTTTAACTCAGAAGAGGGTGACAAACTACAGCCTCTGAGCTAAATCCTACAACCTTTGGGCCAAATATGCCTTGTGGCCCATTTTTGTAAATAAAGTTTTATTGGAACATAGCCATGTCCATTCATTTACCGATAAACTATGGTCACTACAGCAGAGCTGGCTCACAAAGGTGAAGAGTTACCATGTGGACCTTTACAGAAACAGTTTGCTGAGCCTGGTATATAGTACAACAGAGAGAAGGTTTTCCCCTATGTACCACCCCATCCCTCAGGACTGAGTGGTGACCAGCATACGTGGCCAATGCAGGCCTCTCCCCTTCCCAACTGAGATGCCAGCATGAAAACAAGATGCTTGTACATGGGACTGGGAGAAAACCCACCAGAAGGGTGACCTTCAGGGCCGTTCCTGGTGAGACCCTGCCTCCGTCTGAGGGGCCAGCTGTATCAAATGGGACAATGCCCTGGAAAGCATAGATGTGGAGTTGGCCATAGAGCACATTAAAATGGACATGAGAAGCCAACACAGGAGAGTGCAAAGCTGGCTGCCTGCCCTCAGGAGACAACGCCAACTCTGAGCAGCAGGTACTTACATCATGAGTCATTGCAGAGGTCAGGGTACTAGATGGCTCTCCACTGGAGAGGGTCTGAAACAATGAAAACATAATAAACACTTCTCCTGAGCATTTGGGAATGGGATAGAAGCCAAAGATCTAGATGTAGGCAGGAGCAAAAGGGTGCAGCTGAAAAATGCACTGATGTCCCCTGAGCATTTCTGAAGACAGCAGAAAGGGAATTTCCCTTAGATGAGCCCCAGATTTTAAATTCTTCTTAGGTATCTGTCAGTTACACATAGAGTAAACTGTAGCTCTTTTCTTAATGTGACAATCTCACTAACAAGACGTGCTGGGAAGAGAAATAAGATCCTGAGAGTCTAATCTGTGCAAACTCAGAGGCTAACCAAGCTGATGATTTGAGCTTTAAAGGCTCAAAGTTTTAGAAACGACTGGAGAGGTGGGCTCTGTGACAATGACCCTGGGATACCACTGCCTCCTAGGCTCTCCTGTTCACCCATGCCAGTCCCCTCACAGATGTGAAGAGTTGTATGGCTTGGGTGAAATAATGCAACCACTCAGGAAGTGAGAAGGGTCCTGCAAGGCCTTCGTCTCCCTGCTGGGCATGGCGGTGTCCTGTACAGCCATGGGCACAGTCCAGTGCAGAGTGCTGGGCTGAGCAGCAGGGCATGTGGTCTGGTGCTGGGTGGCTGGACACTCTTGCCCTCTCTAAGCCTCAAGTTTCCTGTTTCTTACAATTCAAGGTTTAATGAAAATTCATGCTAGCAACTTAGAAGATTAAGTCCTTTGTTCAGAGAACCAGCTGGCCAGGCGTGTTCCCTAAACCCAGACTGCTCCTGCAAGCCTGGAGCTCTTCCGTTGAATCTAACATTGCTCTCTCCTTCTTCATGTTGTTGCTGCCTTTTGGGAGTGGGGCATTATCCTAGGTAGGAAAGGAGAAAGGTGAAATGAGGCAGAAAATTTAAGGAATGGATGAGAAGGAAACAGAGCTCAGACTTTTCCTGGAAACATCTCCCTAAACAGAGGGAGGCCAGAGTTGTGTAATCTGTTAATTCACATCTGGGTTGGTGCCTTCCAAATCCTCTGCTGCCTTTTACTCCCAGAGGAAAGAGAAAAGAGATGGATGCAAATCTAAGATCACAGAAGGAAAACAGCTGAGAAATGTGCTTTTACAGGATAAGTTAGCACCAGACTGTCTGCTCTTTGGTTCTCTAGAACTATCTTTTCCCCATGTAAGGCATAATAGCACCTGACAGTCTCAAGGACTAATTCAGAGCCTTTACCTTTTCATCTCCACATGGTGCTCTCTCAGCTTTCAGGTTTTCAATTTCTTGCTGTAGCCGTGTCATCTCCTCCTTTAAAAGTGACATGAATGTTTACAAAATCTGGACAAGCTAGTAATTAGATGCAATTATTCAACTATTTGGTTCACAAGTCTTATTTTCACATTTCATGAATTTATTCTGGGACAAAAAGCTAATGAGGTAGCTGCCCTGATCCCCAATTCTCAGCCTGGGAAAGTTCTTCTCAGGAGGCTACAGGCAGCTATACCTCCATCAAAAGAGGCCTTCCTTTCTGAAGGGCTGGTGAGGTATGCAGTAATCACTGCGCAATGAAAGGAACAAGTGGTCTACAGCCTAGTTCCAATTGGTCTTGTCTGCTTCCTCTCCCCAGCAGGCCTCAACCTTATTCACCTGTCCGTCTTCCAGCCTGGAGCTCTGCCTCAAGTCCCTCTTCCACTTGCCGTCCTCCCTGGTTAAGTAACATCTAGCTTTTTGATGGCTCCTGTGCTGAAGTGCCTTTTCCTCCCCTGGAGCTCACACAGAACTTGCCTGGACTCATTTCCTGTCTCACGCTAGAGTCACCTGAGCACACATCAACCCCACGACTAGACTACAACTTTCCAGATGGTGGCAGCCAGGACTTATACATAGGAATAGACATCCCAGGTTTTCAGGACAGCCTTGGTTTTGTATGATGTTACTCTTTTCACAAAGGTCATCTGTCAACAAAATATATTTTTTCAAAAACTTTATAAGACTCTTCTTTCAAATACCTTTGTAAGTTAGGTGACATTGTCTGCTTTGGGGTTTGGCACAGTTACTAATCTGACTTACTTCTGGTGTCTTTGGAGGGTCCCAACTATGGTGCTCTATTCAGTTTATACAACTGACAAATAACTGCTAGATGAATCTGCTTTTTAAACTGCACCAGATAGGACGTCACAATAGGACAATGGAGGTAAACCAAGAGATTCGGTAAGAGTCCTGGTTTATTTGCTGACACCAAACAACACTTACTCGACAATGTGCTTTAAATTCCTGTTCTTGACTTTTCAGATTTTCATTCATGGCTACAAGTGCTCTCAGGTTCTGGAGGATACTGAAAAGGCAAAAAAAAAAAAAAAAAAAAAATGACATAAGGCAAGCCATTATGGTTTTATGAATCACAGCTAAAAGCAGATTCCCAGCTAAAGAAGGACTCTTTTTAATTTCCTTTCTCAGCTCTAAGAGTGTCTCATGGATTCTCCACAAATGACACTGACTTCCATTTAACTGACATTATTATTCATTTATACAACCAACACCATCATGCCGGATCCAAGCAAACATTACAGATTCCAGAATTAAAATGTCAACTATAGAATCATCGGAGTTTCAATAGTTCTGGATATAGTTAATGATACCAATTATTCAACTGTATTTGAGGAACATACCGTATTGAAAACTATTTTTAAAATCCATTCTGAAAACGAAACAAGTTGCTTAAGGTCATTAAAAGCACTAATTTGACAATAAAAATATCAAATATCTGACAGTGCTTTGCTGCATTTCATGAAAGAAAGGTTTCTAATTCTAGAGTCAAGTTACCTATGAGTGTTTTTTGCTAAAATGTTCATCAAACCAGAACGCCTTATTCTGTGGCTCTAACTTTTTATGATTTCAGTCTCATTCAAATAAGCAGCTCCTGGGAGACTTTACCACTGAAACAGTCTGAAGCTAAAAAGGTCAAATGTTAAAGTGCTTTCTCTCCTCTAGTGCTCTAATGACAATTCATTCTACATGGAAGAACAAATACCTACAGCAGCTGTGACTTGACAGAAAAGACTGCACCTTTTCTACCAAGGAGGTGCATGCTGTTTAAAAACTTGTAACAACAGTGAACTCTAGGGAAGAGAATTGGGCGGCTGGGAATAGGAGTGGGAGAACATTTTTTACCATACACCCTTTTCTGTATGAAGGTATGACCATTTTGAAAAACAGAAAAACAAAAAGCTATGCTGCTTCTGCACACAAGGGGTATGGAAAGAAAGGTGACTAACCCAGGACAGCCCAAGCATATCTCAGCGTGACAGTCTCACCACTTTCTGGATGAGCAGTAAAACGATCTGACCTGCAGGGGCCAGACCAATAGCCTTTGGCTGCTTTGTTCTGTGTTTAAACAAACTAAGCCAGTTAAGTATCAGCAAAGTTACTTTCAGAAAAGCAAAAACAAGCACATGCTGAAACCTCTTACCTTGGATCAGCTTTGGACTCTATCTTCTCGAGGGCTGCCTGCTCTTTGTCCAGTTTCTCACTGTAAGTCTTCAGCTGCAAGACAGAACGGAGACATGGCTGCTGGAGCCCTGGTAGTATAGGTGAACAATTTCACGTTCTTTTTGTGAGGCAGAGAATGACATTTTTTAAAGAAGAAACTTCAACTCGGATTTTAATGCATAAAGTAGGTAATTACATCATTCAACAGACTATTAAGCCAATATTTAAAGAAAGAATAAAGTAGCTCTTTTATAATGATCTAATATCTACTGTTCAGTGAAGAAAACACCTACTGTTTCTCCAAACCTACACCCTTTGTACTCTTTGAATTTTGTACCATGTGAATGTGTTACCTATTCAAAAATTTTAAAAGTTTTTAAAAAGTTCCAAGAGTTCTAGTGGAAAATAGTAGACTAAGCAGAACTTGCAGCCACCCCTTCTTGCCCTAAGACCTGCAAACATCCGGACTATTACATTAGAACACAAGACTTTAACCTCACAGGCCAAAAAAGACGGTCAGCAGATAGGAATGGCCTGAGGAAGAAGCTATGTGGAGTTAGCAGACATAGGAAGGACTGGTGTGCAGTGTTGCGGATCTGCTTTAGTAACAGTCACATGGGCTTGGCAATGAAACCTCAGTCTCTTAAATGCAAGAGCTGGTGGTTAAGTCTGAGAGGCAGGGCCGGGGTCCCATATAGTTGGTGATACCCAGAAGAAACAGGGAGTTCCCTGACCCAGAATATCAGTTACTACTGGCTGATCCCAGCAAACAGTAGGTAGATCCCTTCCAGAATAAATACAGGAAGTGGGCTGCATAAAATGGATGGATCTGCATAGGTGGTAATTCTAAATTTTAAAGATGAGCATATAACCAAGGATCATCAAACAGACATACCTTAACCTTAAAAAAGATGTATCAATTCAACAAGTCAATTCTAATCTGAAGTAATAGTTACAGAGCAAGCAAAACTAAATACAATTAATGTCCTTAGACATAAAAGAATACTGCATAAAAAGAATCAGCCTCACACAAAGGAAATTAGAGTAGTGACTGCTGAAGTTACAAAGCAGAGGGGACAGCCAGTCTCCTGGCCTTCCTGAAGCAGTCATGCAGCCACCCCGACAGGTGTCAGGCACCACTGCTGTCTGTGTGCGACCTTCCACACCCTGCTCTACTTTTTCCAGATTTACTGGAAAGACACAAGTCCTCCCTGTTTTTCAGTGCCACTAAGTTATCCTGGAAGGGCAAGTTTTGCTGAAGAGGTAAAAGCCGGGAACCCTGAAGTGAAAAGGTTCAGAGTGCTCTTTCTGCTCACTAGTCACCTTGATAGGTAAGGAGAACCAGGCCCAGAGGTCAAAGACATTACTTGCTTATAGGCTGATGAAATCAAGCTTCTTCAGAAGTTGTTCAGTACTAGGTTTTATACAGCTTCCCATTTTTCCAGATGGGAATGAGTTTCATTGTTCTATTAGACAGTAAGCTCCCAGAGACAGCTCTGGTGCCAGGCTGTTTTTGAATCCTGACACCCTATTGCATGGCCTGTGGCAAGTTATTTAGCCTCTCTGCCTTAGCTTCCCCATCTGTAAAAAAGAATGACGACTGCAGGAATGATATGCTGGCTGCTGTTTTCATTTGAGGATAGTCTTATTACTGACTTAAATCACACCCTCCACCTTTCTATAACATGAAAAGGGCTCAACAAATACTTGATTTAGTGTTTAATATAAAAAGCTCCTTTATAGTCACTGATAATTTATATCCCAAGGCATATAAATATCTTAGAAAACGGTTATCAAGATATTTTGCCTTTAATCTCCTCCAGATTGTTATGTAAAAACAGATCCATGAATTGGCAAACTTCATACCAGGGGCTCTGCAGCATTAAAAGTAATATAGCAGCAGGGCTCCCATCCCGCAGAACTTGCCATCTAATCCATAAGGAAAGCAGTCACAGAGCAGTGTAAAGGACGCTGATCTGTCCAAAGGCAAGGCAGGCATCTTTAGGAACAATGAGAAAAAATTAAATTGCCATTCACGTGCCTGCCCTTTTGAAACATTCTGACAATAACTGAAGAGGTTAGTACAGACCAGAATTGAAAAGCTTTGTCAGGTTTACATCAAGGTGGCAAATTAAGTGTACATATTGCTACAGAAATATGAATTTTAAATTGGTAAATGGCATGTGAATTCTAGAAAGTAGGGAGACTGGGGTGTTTAGGAGACTTCTTTGAAGATCCTAGTTTCCCAATGGTCCAGAAAGTAGGGATTGTGCAGTGAGAGCCTTCCACAGTACAGTTATAATCCAAGAACCAAAATCACAAGGAACAGTGCTTTTCAGGCCTGAGTGAGGATAGCTCTCTGTGGAAACCAAGGGACAGAAATATCTACACGCTGCTCACGATAGAGGTGGCAGCAGAGGTGTCTGTTTAGCAATCAGAAGTGAGAAGGGAGCAGCGACAATGCTGGTGTGAGGTAGTACACTTGCAACCTGGACTACAGACAGAATCGCAGGGTACAAATGTACTCCTAGCTCTCCTCCTCCTCCTCCAGCCACTCCCCCATTCTGCCTAGGAGATAACTGGAAATTCTGAACAACAATCATATTCTTTCATATTTTAAAAGAAATCTCACTCTCACGGAATTCAGGATCTTAGAGCTATTATATAAGCTGCTATTATATTTGAGGAGCAGGGACTATTTACTATGCATGACATTGTGAGTTCTTCTCTGTGTCCCACCCAGCCTATCAGACTTGCTTTCCCAGGAAGACTTTCCTGATCCTCGCAGCCCACAGAGACCTTTTCCACCAAGACCGCTAAAGGTCTAGAATGAGGCAGTGTGGACAAACTGATGACATGGGTCTCACGCTACTAAGTAACTGTCCTATGTCCTCAAACTGACTGCAGTCTCTGAGAACAGGATCATGTGTCCCCCACACAGACAGATAAAACAAGTCATTCCATTGGTGGTGCAGGCCAAAAATGATTCTTGACCCAAGAAGGAGAATCTATCTGCTCACCTCTGTCAGCGTTTTCTTGGCTTCATTATATCTGGCTTGTAGGCTGGTGTGACTTGCTCGCAGCTGTAAATGAAAGATAAAAGACATATGCTCTCATTTGATCCTTATGACAACACAGATGTGCATTTCACAGATGAGAAAATGAAAGCTCAGAAAGCTTTAAACTGAGCAAATGTGGAAATTGTAGAAGGGTTGAAAACAGCAAATGAAGAAAAAACCCTCATATTTAATTAGCACCAAATACATGTCAGCCAATGTACTAGGCATTTTGCATAAATCGTATTACTGAATCCTTTTATTCAGTGAAAAAAGACATTTTTCTTATTTTACAGGTGAGGAAATAAAGACTCAGACAGGTTAAGTTACTTGACTAAAGTCCCATAGCTGATAACTGATGAGGCCCAGATCCAAATTCAAGTCCCTCTGACTTTTTAGTGAGGCTCAATGTAGTTACCAACTTGCCTGTTTGCAGAATACAAACAGCATTTCAGCACTTCAGATTCTAGCATAGAATAGGACTGGTTGGCAAATGATGCCATATAAAAGATAGGATTCAGGACTTCAACAATAAGAGAATGAAAATAAATTACCTTTACTGTTCCAAGTTACAGAACTGTAAACTCACATCTTGAAAAAGTCAATTTCCTTTCCCTTGCTAAAATGGTATATCCTTGTGTGTCTATCAACTTCTAGAAATTTGAAAACATCCCTTTAAAAGCTCAAAAGGATTGCATATTTCACTTCTGAAAAGGGTAAGAGGCAGAAAACCACCTTCAAATTAGTTATTACCTGATTTCAAGTTAACAATGAGAAATTTTAACCTACATCTCAACGGTTATTTCAAAGCAACATGCCCCACCCTTGGGCCTGTAAGCAGCTTATTAAGAGTTATGTGACCTTCAGAACTGTTACTCCCATCCAGTTATCAGTCTTTATGACTGATAAATGGTTATAATTCCAACATGGCCTATCAAGAAGCCAACTCAAGCCGAGAGCAAAGTGATAAAGGAGAAGCAGGTAGATTCCGGTGTCTCCCTTTTCAAAGGGAGCCACTCGTGCAACGACAAGTTCTAACTGGTAGTATAAGGGTACTTCAGAAGAAAGTTTAGTTTCCTCTTGAAATCCCAGTGATGTAACTGTTGACGCTTGCTATTTTTGGAATGTTAGTGTCTGCCTCAAATTCATATCTTAGAACCTCATACCCAATATGACAGTTTCAAGAGGGAAGTGATTAAGTCATGAGGGCTCTAGCCTTCTGAATGAGATGAGTGACCTTATAAAGAGGCTCAGCCTGGGCAACAAAGTGAGACTCTGTCTCTACAAAGACATAAAAAAAATTAGCCAGGCATGGTGGTGTTCCTGTGGTCCTGACTATGAGGGAGGCTAAGGCAGAAGGGTTGCTTCACCCTGGGAGGTTGAGGCTGCAGTGAGTTATGATCACGCCATTGCACTCTAGCCTGGATGATGGAGTGAGACCCTGTCTCAAAAAAAAAAAAAAAAAAATGAAAAGAGACCTGAGTGAGCTTCCTTGCCTCCTTCCACCATGTGAGGAAGCAGTAACAAGGCGCAATCTGTGGAGCAGAGTGAGCCCTCCTTGGACACCAGTATGCTGGTGCCTTGGTCTTGGACTTCCAACCTTCAGAAATGTAAGCAACAAATTTCTGTAGTTTATAAATTACCATGTCTAAGCTATTTTGATACAGTAACCCAAATGGACTAAGACAAGGCTCTAGGAAAGGTTCCTGGGATCTTTCCACCTGCTTCACCCACCTTCTTGTGTAGCCTCTCACCCCTGCAGCCACCTATTCGTCTGACATTTACCCAACGCTCTGTTCAAATGAGGGGTATGGGATATAGAACATGACATTGTAACTGTGGGATTAAAATATGAGACGAGATGGGGCAGGGGCAGGCCCAAGGAAAGAGAATCAGCTTCCTCACCAGGGGGTTCAGGAAGCCTTCACCAACACTTACCCCAGATGGATCTTGGCAGGGAAGTAGGACCTTGTTAAGAAGGAAAGGCTCATCTCTTTCTTTAATTAATTTAACAAGAACTCTCTTTAATTCTTCATCTGACCATCTTTTCTTAAATAGGAAGTGTCCCAGTAGCTTAGCTTAGTTTTTATCTTGCTGGAGTCCTCCAGGATTCTCTTACCTCTATTTTCTCCATCATAATTAACCCTTACACTTACCCTGAAAATTCAGCTGCTGGTTAACACCACCTCTCGGATCTTTCATCACTCTCAGGTTTCTTCTCAGCTACCTACCAGCTGCACTCCATTTCTATTCCTTTGTAGCATATTCCCTCATTGGACCATGACATTGTTTGGCTGAGTCCCTACCCAAATTTCATCTTGAATTGTAGTTCCCATAATCCCCACGTTGTGGGAGAGACTGGGTGGAGATAATTGGATGATGGGGCGGTTTACCCCATGGTGTTCTTATGATAGTGAGTTCTCATGAGAACTGATGATATAATAAGCATCTGCCACATTCCCTGCTTGTACTTCTTCTTCCTACCATCATCTGAAGAAGGGCATGTTTGCTTCCCCGTCTGCCATGATTGTAAGTTTCCTGAGGCCTCCCCAGCCAGGCAGAACTGTAAGTCAATTAAACTGCTTTCCTTTATAAATTACCCAGTCTCAGGTATGTCTTTATTAGCAGGGTGAGAATGGACTAATATTTCCTTATTTGTAAAGTGAGGATAATACTAGTACCTCCCCTTCATAAGGAGATGTTGTGTGAACTGAGTGAATTTTGCAAAGCGCTTAGTAATTACGAAGTAATAACAAAGCACATATTAGCCATTACTATTACTGACAGAGAGATGTCTGTGATAGAATACAAGAAATAAAAACTCAGTTTTGTAACCATACAACTCACTCTCCCCAGGTGAGGGCATACATGTTTGCAAAGGCCTAAAAAAGGATGCATCTCAGATGCTTTATGCCTGTATGACCTTGTAAAAGAGGTTGTAGAAGTTAAAGAGTTTGGAATCCCTCACATACTACAAGTAGACATACAAATTGATAAAATAACTGATGAACAACTCAACAGCTTTTAGCAAAATGAAAATAATTTTTCTTTTTGATTTAGCAATTCTACTTCCTAAAGTCTATTTTATAGAAACACTTCTATATAGTCGCACAAAGGTGATCATGGTAGCAAAAATTTGCAATTGGGAAAAAACAACCCTGGAAAAACCTACATACTCATGAATACGGGACTGGTTAAATAAATGATGTTACATATATACTATGTCACACTATCCAGTCACTAAAAAGAATGAGGTAGATTTACATGCTTAAATTTTGGTTCAACCACTAACAAGTTGTGTGACTACAGACAGCCTGCTTAATTTGTGTTTCAGTATCCTTATTTGTAAAGTGAGAAAAATAACAGTACCTCCCCTTCATAAGGATGCTGTGTAAACTGAATGAGTTAATTTTATAAAGCATATAGTAATTACTAAGCAATAACAAAGTACTTATTAGCCATTATTATTACAGACAGAGAGATGTCTGTGATAGAATAAATCAAATAAAAACTGAATTTTGTAACCATACAACTCACTCTCCCCAGGTAAAGGGGCATATGTGTTTGCAAAGGCCTAAAAAAAGGTTTGCCAGGAAACACAGCAGACACAAATAGTAGCTTGCTCTGTTTATTTTTATCTTTATATAGTTCTATACTATTTATAATGAGCTTATCCCTACCATTAAAAAAAAAAAACAACGCTTAAAACATTTGAAAATTGACAGAATGCCCATGTGCGGTGGCTCATACCTGTAATCCCAGAACTTTGGGAGGCTGAGGCGGGTGGATCACAAGGTCAGGAGTTCAAGACCAGCCTGCTCAATATGGTGAAACCCCCATCTCTACTAAAAATACAAAAACTAGCCAGGCTTGGTGGCAGGTGCCTGTAGTCCCAGCTACTCAGGAGGCTGAGGCAGGAAAATCGCTTGAACCTGGGAGGCGGAGGTTGCAGTGAGCTGAGATTGCACCATTGCACTCCAGCCCGGGTAAGCGAGACTCCATCTCAAAAAATAAAAAATAAAAAAAAAAAGAAGAAGAAACTGACATAAGTAATATGTTTAGTGTATCTGTGCGTGCACACACGTGCACACACACACACACACACACACACACACACACACAGACAAACAAGAAACACAGACTCTGAGCAAGTCTCTCCCCTCCCTACCTTATTTTTCTCATCCAGTTGGCCTAGCTACATGGCCAGGGATTATTGCATGTGCTGATCATTATCTTTAATTACATTAAAGATAGCCTTAATGATTATTGTCTTGAGCCTGCTATGTTAGGCAGTATGCTTGAAAAATAACAGCCTCTGGGTAAACGTGTTCTGAACCAACTGCAAAACAGACTCCAGAGTCAGGGAGGATTGTCCTGCCAGCTGGACCAAGAATGTGTCAAGACTGCTATTTGTGTTGAGGCTTACCGTTTCTTCTCCCCAGGTTTAGACAGGAGGTAGAAGCAAATATCCATTCCTGTTGGGATACTCTGGCTCCTGGAGTCCACAATAACCTCAAAACTACCTTCCTTCAGAAATAAAGACAACATAATAAGGAAGCCTCATCCTTGACTCCTGCTCCTTCTGATTCTGTGATGAGTTCTTTTTGAACCGTTCTTTTATCACCAGCAGGGGTCAGGAGTAGAGATGATACTGTCTGAGTTGAGAATTCACTAAATGTCTAAACATCTAATCTATTGCTAACGCAACTGCAGTATGTAACTTTTTATTGTCCAATGACCGTTCCTGAGTCAAACTTCCCAGCTTCCTTTTAGGTCTACTTTTCAGAACAAATATATGTAGGTCTTTCCAAAACAGTCCCAATCATCACCAGGTATTACAGAACACTATCTCCTAAAGCTCTCTTAAAAAAGATCAAGTTTCCTCCATTTCCCTGCCATCAATAGTAACAGTCCATGTGTGGACTACTGCATCAGCCTCCTACCAGTTCTCCCCGAATTCCTTCTCACTCAAGTCCAGTTAATTCATGCTCCTGCAGCAAACAGAATTGTCTTTACAATATGTAGTTCTGATCATGCCACTCCCCTATTTAAACTCTTCAGTGGCTTCCACTGTCCTTAACATGGCCTGGGTGGTCCTGTTCGATCAGACACTGCCAACCGTCTCACTTATGACTCTCTGGCCACAAAACAGATTGGCCAAGACCCTTCCTTCCTCCTCTGGTCTTCGTTCATGTTGTTCTATAAGTCCACATAGCCCATAAAGACTTCCTGCCCAGAAATGCCCACTCATCTGTCCAGTCTCAGAACTCTGTGACCTGAGGCTAGGGCAGGTCTCCCTATTAGTCACTCTCCCAGCTTCCTAGACTTCTCCTTTAAGCATTTATCACACCTGTAATTAAATGATGATGAGTGTGATGTCTTCTCATTAGACCTTTAGATCCTTGACAGCAAGGATCATAACTTGTTCTTCACTCATCCCAAAAGCTTAGTTCAGTGCCTCGCACACAGTATTGCTTGGTAAATATCTGTGAACTAATGCTATTCTTACTTTGTGATCTTTTCCTATAACAGAAGTTAGCCAACTTTTTTTGCAAAGGGCCAGATAGTAAATATTTTAGGCTTTGTAGTTCTCATGGTCTTCTGCAACTACTCAACTCTGCCATTATAGCCTGAAAGCAGCCACAGAAAATATGTTAAAAAATGGATGTGCATATGCTGTAATAAAACTTTATTTATAAAAACAGGTGGCAGCTGGATTGCCCCGAGCACCATAGTATGCCAACCCCCGTTCTGGAATCTCTCTTAACCAATCTACCATGAAGATCTTGAATAGAGTTATGAAAAGAAAACACTGACCTCTTCAAGATGTTTGGTTTTCTGCACAATCTGTTTGTTTAAGGAAATGACTTTCAGACGATGTAGCTGGGAGGTTCCTAATTTTTCTGGACTTTCTTCAGCTGACAGCTCAGACTGCTGTGAAGAAAGGGAGGGCAAATCCAAAGAATTTAATTAGTTCACCTTGGTTCATGCAATCAAGACCTGTTCAATCTGGGTAAAGCACTACTGGGCAGCCTGTCACACCAAGCTAGGGCATCTACAGGGGCCTGTTCAAAACTCTGGTGTAGAGAAGAGATTCTGACACAATGACCAAATCCCTATCAACAGAATCTGCATTCTGGGCAGAGGAAACAGCATGTGTAAAAAAGCACAGGGACATAACTGTGGTTATGTCAATATCATATAGGCAACAAGGTATCATCAAAAAGTCTTAAACAGGGGAATAACATGGCCATAGTAATATCTTCATAATACCATTCTGGAGTTATCAAGAATAATGAATTGATTCACTGTGATCAAAATATTATAAACATATGGTTAAAAAGTCTAGCCATTCAGCAGCACTTATAATGAAAAAAATCTCCCAACACATTTTCCATCAACTAGCCCACTCCCTTTTAATCATTTCCTATTTCTGATGTTCTAGAGTTAACAGGGGATTGATTGGAAATGGATTTAAAGTGTTGAGAGAGGTCACATAGGAAAAGTTCTGCAACTGTATGAGAGAGGAGGGGATGGAGAAGGATGCTCAGGACTAGAAGTGAGTGTGAGAGAGATTTCTGAACAAGATGATGAAGTGAATGTGACAACATTTTCCAGAAGGGCAAATGGCCATTACCGAAAAACCATGCAAAGTAGCAAGCAGCTTGGTGTACATACTGAATACAAACACCTGCCTCAAGACTCCTGCGAGAAACCCCAGGAAAGATAAATTAAAAGGCAGACCTTTTTGCAGTAAGTGCAATTACAATACTTCTTGGATGATGATAGATAGGTTTATTAAGCAGTCAAACATCAACAGTAAAACATCTCCTTTTTTCTAGTAAGTACCCCAATTCCAAGCTAATCATTGATTCAAAACTCATGTGCAACAAAACTATTTGAATATTCGACTTTCCCTGCATGTTTTGACAGTGATCCTGGGCTTGAAAGTCTGAGATATTTAACCACAGGAAAAATGAATGGGAAAGTGAGAAGGAGGAGAAATTGGATGGCCATAACCACTTATTCTGGTTAAGGATTTCTCTGAATAATTCAGCAGTACTATTAATGGATGATGAGTTCTTCTGCTACTTAACAACTCCGGAGTTACAAAACAACTAGCAGGATATGGTTGCATAAAATGGTAAGAAACATCATTTTCTATCTCGTGGGCTGGTAGGTCATAAAGGAAATAGAAAAACTAATCATTTAGTGTTACAATACATTTAGTCTTAAAATCTGGGACTTTGGAAAATGCCAACATTATTTTAGCTATCAGGATTTCTGGGAATTAGAATTAACTTTTTAAAATTAATTTTGGACATATCAAGATATTCACAACTTACAGTATAGAGAAGGCCAAACTATTTCTGAAAATTATCTGAGAATATTAAAAAAGGGTGGGGGAAGAGGAAAGACCACTCCCACTCTAAACCACTTACCAGAAACAGAATTACAATTAACTATATCTCCTCTACTTTGACTGGATTGCCCTGAACTATGTTATTAATTTGGCCACTTTTGTATGTTATATATTTAATAGCTTTTTTCTTACAGTCAATTTTAGCTTTCAGTTTTAACACCCAGCTTAGATTCCTTGACTTTGACTTCCAAAGTGTCATTAAGCATATCCTCAGAGCATTCTGCTTTACTAGCAGAATTACATAAGCCTTCCATTTGTGCTTTACTGATATCTGCAACAGAATGAATTTCCCATACCTGTCTCTATGTTTGATGTCAGGATTATGCTTGAGTATCCTGACTTCCTCCAGATGCCTGTCAGGCTTCGAAACTGAGATGTGGGCAGGCAGGCTGCAGTGGATTCACGTATCACTCACCTTCCAGACTTCCTCCAGTGTGCAGGGACTGAGTAAACTCATTCAATTCTGTTCTGCAGCTGTGGCCTGGATTGGGTGATGTCTCTGACTCTTGGCAAGTTTTCTTGCACATAAACTTCTTTATGGCCAAAGTCCTAACAGAATAAAAACTGCATTCCCCACCTAGCTTCCATGCTCTCGTATTAGTGTATGTGGCACACATACAGCTTTGTTTTAAAACTATGACCTTCAAACCTCACTTACAAGAATTCTTCTTGCAGGAAAATCAGCAGCTATCTTGATATGTGGAAAGATCATTCCTGTGACAGGTATCTATCTAAGTCTGAATTTTTGAACCATGTGCTGCCTCAAAACCCTGTCAGAAGGTCTTAGAGGCCAAACACCTTTTCATACTATTACTAAGACGTTATTTGCCTTTTCACTCTCATTCTCATGATTACACAGTGAAATCTTCCAGATGTTACATGACATGTGATATCATTGCTCTGATGTTAACATGTAACGTGCTCATTATTTGTAAATGAATACATAAGCAATTGCGTATGAATACATAAGCTATTATAAATGAATATATCATAAATGAATACATAAGTTACTGTAAATGAATTAATATATAAGCTATGGAGTCCTCAGTTGTTTTTAAGAGTCTTTAACTGGGTCCTAAAACGATTATAAAATGTTGAGAACTGCCACTTTAATCTAAAGAGCATGGCTCACCTGGTAATCCACCCATGAACTGGGACAGTCAATGGAGTGCACTCACCAAGTCGCCAGCCATGATTTACATAACTCCGAGAGTGAAAAGTTCTTTCTGATTCTACTCTTTTACTAGTCCCCTGATTCAGACAACCATACAAACAGAGAGAAAATACTCGCAATGCACAGAAAAAATCTTGAAGTCTCTATATGTACCTCTATCACATTTGTTATAATAGTATATGTTACAAGGAAACATGGGCTTTCAAAATACTTTCTCTTATTGGTAGGTAATAATTCTTAGTGCTGTGTGGAGTCCTGTAAATGCACATTTACAGGCACACAGTACATATAAACTTGTAAGTTCCTCTGTTTGCCTTTGAGTCTAGAAACAGTGCTATGGGAAGCGGCTTTGTTTAATGGGATGTTATTTTTATACAGATAAAATAGTTATTACAGAGGTAAAATGAGAGTTCCTAACCTAGTAAACAGTAAGCTGACTGCTCTATTTTTCAAACGTACTTTTTATCAAGCAATCTAAATTTTTTGCTTCTCAAAGCCAAGAGAACTCAGACTGATGAAGACAGGAACAGGTCCATAAAGCAGCAGGTCTCATCTGATAGTTCGTTCACTGAGAGATATGATGAGAAAGAAAACTAGATGACCAAGGTGGATTTTGAATGATGAGACAAGGTCAGACAGAAGGAGAAGAGGAAAAGGGGCTTTATACTAAATCCTTGACAGAAAAAATTTAAATCCTAGAGCATCCTAACAGATTTCTACTTCCAAAATGCAACATCTGTCAAAGAACATCAACCATCTACAAATAATCCATTTGTGTTTACACTGGAGTGAGGGCTAAAGTGCCGATCTGATTTGTTCAACATTTTCAGATTAAGAACGTGCTTTCAAAGCCACATTGTGGATTAAGATGACTTCTAGTGTAAATTCAGTGTTTTCTAATAACTGACAGATATTCACAACTTCTATTTTTAGAGGAAACAGATTTAAATGTCACTGAATAATATTAGTCTAGTTCAAAATGGTAAATTCTCAAGGGAAGCAAAAAATGATTACTTTAGCTAAAACTATATACTTTTATAATTGAAAGAGACCCAAAAGGTTATGTACACATCAACCATCTTTCTAATACAGGGTTCTCTCCTATATCATCTTCCTACCCCACCAAAATATTGTTAGTAAGCTGACAATAATAAAGAATTCCTATCTCATACAGTATGAGGAGTTCTCTACACTAAATAGATGGACTTTAGTTTTTGGTACCTTGACTGATTCTTTAATTAAAGACAAGTAGGCTGGGTGCAATGGCTCACGCCTGTAATCCCAGCACTTTAAGAGGCCAAAGTGGGTGGCTCACTTGAGGTCAGGAGTTCGAGACCAGCCTAACCAACGTGGTGAAGCCCCATCTCTACTAAAAATACAAAATTAGCCAGGCATAGTGGCATGCGCCTGTAATCCCAGCTACTTGGGAGGCTGAGGCACGAGAATCACTTGAACCCAGGAGGTGGAGGTCACAGTAAGCCAAGATCGTGCCACTACATTCCAGCCTGGGCAACAGAGTGAGATTCTGTCTCAAATAAATAAAGACAAGTAAACAGACTATGTGAAATATTTATTTCAAAAATGTTTTCAATCTAAGAACTAGCAAGGATGTTAAATTCCAGAAAATTCTGGAAGGCCAAAAGGTAAGTGAAAGTGAAAATCCAGGAATGTATGTGTACCCACTGAAGCTGGCTTTTTTCCTGAGGGTATTTGCCAAAACCTGATGATCACAAACTTTGATTTTTACAATTCAGTAACAACTGCCCCACATAAATCTTGATATAGCTGTAAGAGGGGAAAAAATCCACAATGAGACTTTATAACAACAGATTGGCCCTCATGCAGTTCTGCAATCCTAATTCACACACTACTTTGGTCCAAAAAAACCATGAGTAAGAACTAGGTTTAAAATGGACTTGGGCTGAAGTACCCCCAGGTGTTTGGCAAAAGCAAAAAGCAGATCTTCCCCGAAAGAAGAGAGTTTCAATCCTAGGCCTCAAATAGTCCCTACAGATAAATTTCCAAGGTATATGGGCTCACAGTCAAAAATCAAAACTACAAAAGATGTCAAACTACCACAAACAAAAGCCAGCGAAAACAGACACCAGAATTCTATCTGTAAAGACTTATTCAAATACACTCCCTTCCAATGCACACACACCATATACACACAAACATGACTTTCCCCCCAAAGCAACAGATTAAATCTAATCACTCTTTCAGATAACAGTTTAACTAAGTATCCACAGCGCTTCCACCCGTCCCTTCTATCACAAGATGTTGACACCTCTCACCACCTTGGCTGTTATCCTCTGGATATACGCTAGTTTGTAAGTAAATTTCTGAAGTGCTCCTGATGATGTGTGACCACTGCAGATAGGAGGGGATCATCCACTTTCCTTATCTACATTCTGCTTCCAAAAACAAAACTAAATACACGAATGCTCTTTTCAATATTTTTAAAACCCACTAATGAAATTCCATGAATTTCAAAAACCCATAGTCATGAAACCTTGCTGAGTCTAAGGCTTTGTTTTGGTTCCCACAGTGAGTAACATGGTGTGCCTGCTCAGAATGCACTTAACATTTGAGATGTGAACAAAATCCAAAACCTCCCACTTTATTCCACTACACTACTGTCAGGTCAGATGGCATCCTCACCAAACTGTGAACTGGCACAACTCACTTTTCTGAAATTCAACAGTTTACATTTTTCTTAAGTGATGTTCCAATTATCTTTGCAAGTGATGCTCAAATCTGGCAAAGCTAAAGACCAAGTCTTTATGCAAATTGATAAGGACTCTGAAATGTACAGGTTGTGCTCTGTGGCTTGAGACAATTTTACCAAGCTGACAATTCATTAGTTGATACCACTCTCTTTGCAGTTAGGTACTGTATACTCACTACAAAAACAGTCACTCCGAATTCAGGAAATCTTGGAGCTGTTTGGAAACACAAACAAATTTAGCATTGTTCTCGCCAGATTTACAGCGTTCCTCTCTTAACTCTGATTAAAAATTTAAATCTCTCCCCATCTTCCTTGGCTTATTTCAGCTAATCTTTACTCAGATCTTATTGTGTGGGGGCAGAGTGATACGTACTAGGGAAGTGGGAAAAGAAAAAGATCATACTTCTGGCCCTTCATAATTCAGTCAGACAAAACCAGCTAATTTATAAGTAAAAGTGTTGCATCCTCTGCATTCTCCTCAATGCCTAACTTGTGTCACAGAGGAAGAGTTTTGAAAGCTGCTGTTGTTCCTTCATCTCCCTCTTTCTTCTTTCAGCAAATGTCTGTGAAAACCCAATTCTGTTGGGCACTGAGGGTATACTACAATCCTAGCCCTCCTGTAAAGCAAACATTCTAGTCCTGGGAGACAGGCAAAGAGACAAATGAAACAGTGCTTGAGGGAAGTGCTATGAAGGAGATAAAGCATTGATCTCTACTACAACATCACAGAAGAGCCTCTTTTAAGAAGCGGAATCTTTTTTTCTTTTTCTTTTTTTTTTTTTAAACAAACAGGGTCTCATTCTGTTGCACAGGCTGGAATGCAGTGGCATGATCATGGCTCACTGCAACCTCAAACTCCTGGGCTCAGGCAATCCTCCTGCCTCTGCCTCCCAAGGAGATGGGACTACAGGTACATGCCACCATGCCTGGGTAATTTTTTAAATTTTTTGTACAGATAGGGGTCTACTATGTTGCTCAGACTGGTCTCAAACTCCTGGCCTCAAGCGATCCTCTTGTCTCAGACTCCCAAAGTGCTTGCATTACAGACATGAGCCTCTGTGCCTGGCCCAGAATCATTGCTAATGGCTATCAGATGAGTCTCCACAAAGTCTTCAAGTGATCCATTATCTTCTACTGAGTATTCACTATGAATGAGGCAACAGGAATACAAAGATAAAAAAATGAAATATTGGCCCTCTAAAAGTTTAGAGGTTAGGAATATGATTTAGGCAATACCTATTATGTTATGTGAAGAAATAGTGTCTAGAATGAAGGGGTTTAAAAATCTACCCAGGCACCCACCCTTCCTGATTCCAACCTGGGTTTTTTCATTTGTGGACACAATAGGAGGTCCCCAAGAGGGCAACATCCCCACCCCTTTCCTGCCCCATACTACACTTCTACCCAGCTCCACAAACCAATGCTGCTAGCCAGTGGTAACAACATCTTTTGAGTTGGGGCAGGGTGACAGGATTGAAAACACTCATACTAAGCTTATTAGAAACCACACAGATGCCAGATCAGGCGTGATTTTCTAACAAAGCAGTCAGGATCTCCTGGCTGCTAAGCTTCCTGTGACCTTCTGGCCCAGTCAAGGTCCCTGTGGTGTGGTATCTTCAGTCAGTCCTAAGCCTTCCCCTTTTCCATTTCACCCCATGGTATGATCTCAAAAGTCAGCCATTCTGCCTGGTTATTATCAGGCAAAAATAGTTCAATATCAATTATGCCAATCACTTTTCTTTGGGCAGATACTGTCACTTCAAATAACACAAACCAAGCAGCGCCTGGCAGCCACTTTGTAGGCCCACAAATTGCGTTGTTCTGTAATTTATCTTTTTGCAGATTGACTGACTCGTTACTGGGAGCCCCTCAGGGCTGCAACCCTGACTCACGAGTAGCCTAATCCCTGCCCCGTCCACCTGACACTGCTTGGATGTAGGATCTGCTCAACAGGTGTCTGCTGAAAGAAGAAATATATCTAATCTACTCTTTCACATGACAGTGATTACCAGGTCAATTCTGTCAGTTCTCTGGCAGAAAAACAAACAAAACTGAAGACTTAAAATATATAAAAAATTGTACTAATTTAAAAATATACACATTTTCAGAAGACTTCAGACACTTGGAAAAAGTGTAAGGGTTACAAATCCAGGATAGAGAAATAACAACATGAAGGTAGCTACTAAGCGGACAGAGGATTTATTAACAATTGATTATTTTGGGTCAATTCCCTCCAACTTTGTTAAATAAATTTCCTGAGGGCCTGGTGGAAACGAAGGACTTATGGGGGTGCTAGCCACTGTGTGTGCCCTGCATCTGTTGGTAGAACAGAAACCCTGTCTCCTATTCTCTCTAGTTCAGAGGAGCTGCCAATCGCACCCAACTCCTGGCAACAATGGGCCTGGGGAGAAATCTGTGGCCTAAGCCATGACAGAGAAGAATCCTTCCTTAAAATTTTATATACTGATGGAGGGAGGGGGCAGTAAGGCAGAAACTGTCTATGATCAGATCTCCAAGGCGATCAGGCCGAGAGACAAAGTGAAGCAAGGGCAAAGGGCTATGGCAGAGCCATCTAAGTCCCCTAAGGACTTCCAGTTTTGAGAGCTGAATAAAGGCTCCCTTTTGCTTATAGCAACATGCTGGGAGAATTCCTATTACTTGTAACCAAAAGGCTTACAAGGCGCAGAGTCCAAGTTAGTGAGTAACAGAACTGAAGAGGCAGTCTTCTCTGCTAATTTTATCATAAAGTAGAATAAAAATCATCAAGATAGAGGGGGACAAGGTCTGCTCTAATCAGATGTGGCTGTCTGCATTCTCTAGAGGAGACCCCCTCCTTTGTGTTTTTTTCTAAGTGCATCCTTGACCATACCCAAGCTCTAACTATCTGGAGAGATTCCCCAGGTGCTCTCGAACGAAATGACTTCAAGACAGAGCAAAGGCTTCTGACCAACTACCAGAGAATGATCCTCAGAATTAAAAGGTCAGAGGCAATGGTGCCAGAATTTCTTAAGTGCTAGACCGGAAAATTTCCAAAACCCATTAAGAAAAAAGATCCCTTCCACAAATAAGTCCCTTGATGATCTAAAATACACCTTGCTATAGAAATGAGATCAAGATGTTGGCATTCTTCTGGCTAGGATATTACCTCCCCCTGCCTTTTTTTTTTTTTTTTGAAACGAAGTCTTTCTCTGTCATCCAGGCTGGAGTGCAGTGGCCAATCTCAGCTCACTGCAACCTCCACCTTCTGGGTTCAAGCTATCAATCCCACTTCAATCTCCCATGTAGCTGGGATTACAAGCATGTGCCACCACGTCCAGCTAATTAGGACAGGGTTTCACCATGTTGGCCAAGCTGGTCTCAAACTCCTGACCTCAAGTGATATGCCCGCCTCAGCCTTCCAAAGTGCTGGGATTACAGGTGTGAGCCACCATGCCCGGCCGTATATTACCCTTTGAAGAACTAGATGAGAACATTATAATGTGGTATTCCCTAGAAACATTAAGAGTCACTCAGATACTCCAAACAGAAACTTCCACAGCTTTCAGCAGCTTAGGTTTATGATGTGTGAGTGTCTGGGCTGAGCTGCACCATTTTCACTCTTTCTTGTTTCTGTGGTTAGTTCCCAGCATGCCCTACCAGTAGCCCAAGGTAGGCAGCTGAATAGTGGGACAGTCTAAGGAGGCACAGTCACATCCAAGCCTGGAAGGCAGACATTAAGAATGGTAAAGGAGGCTGTCCCTGTGTCTCCCTAAGGAAGCTCCACCTAGCCAAGGAGAAAGGATGCAAAGTCAAACAGTCCTGTACTCAAACCTGGATCTTATTAGCTGTATGGCACTGGACAAGTCACGTAATCTCGTTTCTTCACCTCCAACATTGATATAATATCACATACTCATTTATTGAACAACACCGGTGGGCCCTTGGCGAGGTTCTGAGATTATAGACAAGAGTAAAGGTGGTTCACAGCCACATAAACAGATAGTTGCAACTGCATATAAGTATAACGATGGAGGAAGGCAGAGGATTACAGGCAAGAAGGCAGCCTATACAAATTAAATAATTTTTAGAATTAAAAAATAATGAAAGTTTTAAGTACTAAATGAGATAAGCGTCCACAAAGATAAAGGAGAAGGCGCTCAGGTTCTGATTCCCTAAGACAAATCTGTGCCTCTAGAACTACAAAATGTTCCAAGATCCTGTCTTAGGGAGAAGTCGGCCAATGAATAATTTAGTTGGTAGACTAAGTATTAAAGCAGTCAAAATAGTGTATGGTTAGTTAGTATGCAGCATTATGGAAAGTCCCGTCCTGCCCTTTCCCTGGCCCAGCTTCCTTTTCTTTCTTCTGGCTCCTAAAGAGACTTAGGAGGTTGTAAGTTGGAAGCATTTTTTGGACAGTTAAGCATTTCAGTTTTCTGTAAGTCATAGTAATAGATTCTTCTTCCCTGTAAAAATAAGTCTTATGATGCAGTGAGAATATTAGCCATCAACACAAAAAGCACAGTGGTGCTTCTTCCAGCACATTCAGGGAAGGTTGTTACCCTTTGGAAACAATGGCAGATGGAGCTACTCAGCCTAAAGTCTACAGACACTTATGAATTATATATCTGGAAGCTTCTTCACATTTCTTTCTGCTGCTCTAAAAGAACCATATTAAATTAAGTTACATAGCTCAGGAAGTTTGAGACACATGCTATGTTACACTCTTATAAGAACTTGTGAACTTTATTAGTGAAAGAGAAGTCTGAACATGTTTTTACCTTGTTTTTATAACCCATTGCCTGTCAACTTTCCAAACACTCACACCATGCAGGCTATTCAATTTATTCCTTGGTCACAAAATTATTTTTACACTTGATCCTCCCCACAAATTATCCTGTCCCCTTTCTTCACAAAGAAAAAAAAATTCCTGACCTCAGCCTAAGTGGGTTTTTCTCAGATACCACCAACAGCTTCCCTCCCGGGCATTCCTCAATCCCATCTCTATTACCGAGGTGTATTATTGAGACCCTGAAGGTGGCAGCATTGCCAGTGCCCAGTTTCAGTCCAGTCTGTGGCAGTAAGATTGAAAGACCAATAAGCAAAGCATGGTGGACAACTCAACAATGGCCCATGCTTCCCACCTGCCGATGTTCACACCTGCCTTTGGGTAACCCCTTTCTCTTGGGTATGCATGGAAGCTGTGTCTTGCTTCTAACCAATAGAATACACCACAGAAAAAGGCAATCTTTTGATTACATATATGTAATTACATTATATAAGTCTATAATACCTACAAGGAGAAGTCTCCCCTGCAGGGAGAAGCCCTCCCTTGCTGGTTTTGATAAAGTAAGTGGCAATGTAGGGGAGGCTCACATGACAAGGAACTGAGGGTAGCCTTCAGCTAATGGCCAGCAAAATCTGGTAACCTCAGTGAGCATGTTGCAATGAACTGAATGCTGCCAACAACCATGTAAGCTTGGAAGCAAATCCTTCCCCAGGAAGGCCTCAGATGAGACTGAAGCCTTGTAAGAGTCACAGAGGGTGCTGCTAAGCTGTGCCCAACTGCTGCCCCATAAAAACAGTGAGATAATAAATGTGTGTTACACATATGTTTATTGCAGCACTGTTCACAATAGCAAAGACTTGGAACCAACCCAAATGCCCATCAATGATGAACTGGATAAAGAAAATGTGGCACATATACACCATGGAATACTACACTGCCATAAAAAAGGATGAGTTCATGTCCTTTGCAGGGACATGGATGAAGCTGGAAACCATCATTCTGAGCAAACTAACACAGAACAAAAAATCAAACACCACATGTTCTTACTCATAAGTGGGAGTTGAATAATGAGAACACATGGACACAGGGAGGAGAACATCACACACCAGGGCCTGTTGTGGGGTGGGAAGTTAGGGGAGGACAGCATTAGGAGAAATACCTAATGGTGTATTGATGATGATGGATTGATGGGTGCTGCAAACCACCATGGCACATGTATACCTATGTAACAAACCTGCACATGCACCCCAGAACTTAAAGTATAATAACTAAATAACTAAATAAATGTGTGTTATTTTAAATCATTATATTTGTGGCAATATTGCCACACAGCATCAGATAACCACACAAACAACGTGAGATGAGAAAAGCAGCCCCTGACATCTGAAAGCTAGCCTGGTACTAGTAGCAAGGCGTTGATGTTGCTGGGGTGCTGGCTTGCACTCATAAGCAGGCCTTGTGGCAAAACACAAACAATTTCAAAGAATACCAATACCAGACAAGGCCACCCTACGACTATGAACACATCTGAACATGAACGAAAACACAAACATTGTCTGAATCCCAATAATGACTAAATATCCCCTATACTGGCTATGATGCACACATAGCTTTAACACTGATTCATTTTCCCTATGTCTCAAAGATTTATTAAGATACTCATTCATAGACTCGCCCCTCCTTACAGCATCGATCCCAAAGCAAAGTCCCACTTCCTTGAACCCTCCTCCAAGTCACCTTACCTAAGTCCAAATCCTATTCTAAATCATTTCTGACACCCTCTTACTGGAAGGCCTCATGATTCCCATTGGTATGTGTGTTTCCTCACTACAAGCAGCAATACACCCAACTTGTTCAACCACAGATAATGGTTGAACCAACTAGGTATTTCACTGGAGAGCACTGACAATGCAAAAACAAATAAATCAAGCAAATAACAAAAACACAAAACATGACTTTACCATAGAACTTGCATAAAATAGAACCATAAACCAACAAAACAAGAAAGAGGCCATACTCAGTTTAAATTAGACATAAGACATAAAATAGAATCACCACCGGGCACGGTGGCTCACACCTGTAATCCCAGCACTTTGAGAGGCTGAGGTGGGCAGATCATGAGGTTAGGAGTTTGAGACCAGCCTAACACGGTGAAATCTCATCTCTACTAAAAACACAAAAATTAGCCGGGTGTGGTAGCGTGTGCCTGTAATCCCAGCTACTCAGGAGGCTGAGGCCGGAGAATTGCTTGAACCCGGGAGGTTGCAGTGAGCCGAGATCGTGCCACTGCACTCCCTCCTGGGCGACAGAGCAAGATTCTGTCTCAAAAAAAGAAAAAAAAAATTAGAATTGAGTATCTTGAAATGAATAGAAAAAAATTATTTGACAAACAGTAGGAGGATAAGTGGATACGAATAGGAAAACTAGGGCAGGTCCCCACTTTGGGCTAAAGAAGTATAAATTTTACATATGTTAAAGAATGAAACAATTAATAAAAGACCAGCTGACATGCGATTATTTCACCAGATCCATGGAAAGACAATGAACCTCTCATTTGGAAACAAGAACAAATAAAGACTGACCAATTTAGGTACAAATTCCTAGTACATAACGAAAAACTATATAAAAGTAAAGTGCCTGAGAAATACTTGCATCATAGTGACAATACACTTAAATCTGAAGTACAGACTTTACTCAAATTCACAAGGAAAACATTACATGAGTATAGTCTATAACAGACAATTCAAAGAAGAAAACAGAGTAAACAGTCTTGTATTCAAACCTGGAATTTATTAGTTTCATGGTACTGGATAAGTTACTTAACCTCTGTAACCTGTACTTATACAGAACCATCTTCAATCCTCTCGGTGGTCTAAAGAGCTGCCATTTTATAGTTATTACAGTAATAAGTTAGACAAACAAAAAATCAAAGCTGGAAATGTTGGGGGCATATGCTGGCAAGTCCCTTCATCACTGATAGTATTTTATGTAGCTATAACACACAGAGGGAGTCACAACCCAGTCATCCAACACCTAGAAAACCTCTTAGCAGAAACTATCTGCTCATATTTCACAATATTATCCACAATGGCAAACAGAAACAGCTTAAAATTGTGTCTAACAAAAAATATGTTAATGAATTGTGCTGTATTAACAAATAAATTATATAGTTATTCAAATAAATGGGAATAGCCAGGGGCAGCGGCTGAGACCTGTAATTCAGCATTTTAGGGGGCTGAGTGGGAAGATGGCTTGAGCCCAGGAGTTCAAGACCAGCCTGGGCAACATGGCAAAACCTCATCTCTACAAAAAATACAAAACTTAGCCAGGCATGGTGGTGTGCACCTGTAGTCCTAGCCACTTGGGAGGCTGAGGTGGGAGGATCACCTAAGCCTGGGAGGCCAAAGATATAGTGAGCCGAGATCATACCACTGCACTCTTAGCCTGGGCAACAGAGTGAGATCCTATCTCAGGAAACACATACACACACACCACACACACACACACACACACACACACACACTTAAAAAAATAAAAATAAATGAGAAGGCTAGAAAATATTTAGGATGTAAAGTGACAAAAAAAATGAAGACTACAAAAATGAAAATAAAGCTATCAATGGCTGAAGAGTTATAATGTGCCAGGCACCATTTGAGGCATTTTGGTCACATTTCATTTAATCTTCCCAATACCTACTAGAAAAGTAACATTATTCTCATTTTATAAAGCAGATACTAGGGCAAAAACAGGTTAAATAATTGGCCAAGGTCACACAGCTGGGAAATGAAAAAGGCAGATATGAACCAAGATATGACTTTAAATGGTGTGTTTTTAATCACTGCACTCACTCACTGGCCTACCTCTTAGACATATATGATGATTCCAACTATGCCCAACTATGGAAATCTGGGAACAAACACTGCAAGATAATATGCAAATATAAAATAACTGCAATATGGGAAAAGGATTAAAGGCAATTTAATTTAAAAAAAAACTATCAGCTTCAATGCTATATTATCAACCCAATGAAAACAACACAAGTAATCAATGTCTGACACCTCCAGTTCTCCACCAGAAGTTTAACTACAGTCATTTCCTCGTATATGTGGGGGACTGGTTCCAAAACCACCTACATATACCAAAATTTGTGCATACTCAGCAGTCGGCTCTATAGAACCCACATATATGAAAAGTTGGCCCTCCATATATACCAGTTTTGCATCTCATGAATACTGTAGTCTCTATACACATCTGGTTAGGAAAAAAATCCATATGTAAGTGGACCCACACTGTCCAAACCTGTGTTGATCAAGAATCAACAGCATATATGACCTTGGAAAAAATCATGGCATTGCTTCCTGTCCAAATTACTCCTAATTTCACTCTTTTCTAGAAGAATGGGATGGAGGTAAAGAATGGTCCAAGGTAAACACCAGAAACCATCAAAGCTGGATAGAGATCACTGGTCAAGGGTGAGGAAGAAAAAGCTCAGGAGATAAAGACATGAGAGATCCAGAAGGAGACGTGCAAAATGCAGAGTAACTGGGGAAGGCAGGTGAGCTTTAGGAGACCTAGGCAGATGAAGGGATGGAAAGAGAGATGCACTCCCAACCACAGGGGCTCTGCCTGCCTGCTTTTCCTCTTAAAATCATCAGAGCTCCTACAGCCTCCCCACAGAAATAGCATTGGTTGCTCTATCCAGTTGTCTTTTGTTTTTTCCTAAAAAACTGGGTTCAGCAATGCTAGATGGCAACATAAGGGCAGGTATAAACTCTTGCCATTCAGGTGCGTGTACTGACAGGAAACCAAGACACTTTCTTCTCAGACAGTGAATTAATATTCTTTCCACAATTACATCTTCATTTGTACTTTTAGGATAACAAAAATCCTTTTCTAGTCAAATTTCAGATGACACTTTGAGCAGCGTCATCTTTCCTAGGTGGTAAACGGAAAGAGAAGACACTCTGGATTCTATGAGGGTTGTATTAGAAAGCCCATGTTAACAAGCACTTACTTGGGGGAGTGGGGAAAACAAAGGAATCTCACCTGGAGACACTCCAAGCTGTTTCACTCATTCATATTCTGCTTGCACAAGGGTCCTTCAAGTCTCCCTCCCAGAGATTCCCATGGATGGCAGCACTAGGCATTTAAACCAGTTTTCCAAAAGTCTTGGGGGTGTTATAGCCGATTACACCCCCAGATTACTGGGGACACTTTTTTCCCTGACTATATCACCTGTGCAATCACTTCAGAAGAATATGTCACAAAGAGTCAAGGCAGAGCTAATTTGTAGCAAAAGATTCTGAGAAAAAGAAAGCAAGCTGAATGCTTCAACAGACATCAACATTTTAGGGGGACAGGGCTGGGGAAGGAGGGATGTGCAACAGTGTCTTATAAATCTGATTTTACTGATAGTACATCTCAGCCAGACCAGAATCAGTTATGTGCAAAATGATTAATCACCGTCTCCCTGAAATATTCAAGGTCCTCCTGCCTTTCCTTAGGATGGAAAAAAAAAGCGAAATCTGAAATATGATTTCAGGCTTTTCTTCATTCTATACTCTTTTCATAAAGTAGAACAAAAAATTTTGCCTTGGGTTTGGCTGAGTTATGGGGTTTATCTCCTAAGAGGCAAAGCTTCATTCCTCAGCCCAATCACCAAACTGAGCCCAAGTTATAAGAAGTCTAATAGAGAAGGAAAAATGCTCATCCCATACCCTCAGGCATGAATTTATCAAATGTGGTTAACTGTTCTGTGAGACAGGTTTTCTCTTTATATTTACAGAAAAGTGGACACTGCAGAACAAAATTAATTTAACTAACGGACAAGTGCTGATGGTTGTACATGGCAAAGCCCAGTGTGTTTCTGACAAATGTGGCTGGTGAGTTACAAGAGAACACAGGGCACTGTTGGGGCAGAGGGGTAGGGAAGTGGGAGAACAAAGCCATGGAGCATTATCCCAGGCACAGACTCCAGCTGGGCCCCCACCTACCTTCTCCGCATACTCAGACACAATCTGCTTGATCTCGGCAGAGCAGAGTCCTACGATCTGGCCCACGGAGCTCGCGGTGAGACGGCTCTGCAAGCAAATGGAAGGAATGTTCTCAAAACCAAGCTTTGTCTTCCACAGCACTGGAAAATCTGAACACTCTATTACGGTAAAACAGATCATATTCCTAGGGGAAAAAATAATTTGGCTTTGCCATGTATTACCAACAGGAAGGGTGAAAAGAAGCCTCAGGACAAACACGCAGCTACCTCCTGAGTCACTGAGCTGATGGTGCTAGATCCTCCTCGGACCCTGGGCACCCCTGAAAAATGGTTCTTCCCTTCTATGTCCCACCCCAAGGTCTCACCTCCTGAGGGTCAGCAAACAGAGCCTGCAGGGGATTTGGCAGGCCTAGGACACAGGGAATAGAGAAGAGCATGAAAAAGGACAAAGAATCTCAGAACTCTAAAATATCTCTTTACTACCATAGGCCCTTCCCTGGCCTCAAAAGAAATGATCCTTTCAAAGCCCTTGGCTATACCTTCCAGACAGGCTTTGAGATCTGGAAAGACCAACTATAATCTCAAAATCCTACTTCCTACCTAAATAGTGTAACAAGAAAGCAGAAGACAAGAGCTGCCTCAGCATGAGGCATAACTCGTAGTTACAGTGAGGCAGGGCCAGCCCCACCTCTTCCGCAGAGGCCCTGTGAACCTCCCAGCAGGAATATTCTGCTTTCACAGGGGTCTTCAAGTCTCCCTCCTAGAGGTTCCCATAGATGGCAGTACTAGGCATTAAAAACAGTTTACCAAAAGGAACTCCTCAGGGAAGAGGAGGTACGGTATGCTGGTGTGAGGAGGGCTCTGTAGAAAGTGGGCTCTCTGGGAGAAGACCCCCAGCAGAGCAAGGTAGTACCAAGTCCCCATCCCCATACCTCCCCCACTCCCCCTCACCTCCTCATTTGCCATGGCAGTCATCTCGGTCATCAGTGACTGTATACGCTGCTGAAAGAGGAATGGATGGGAGCAGCAGTGAGTGGTTCTGAACAGGTAAGACAGAAGCAATATGCCTACATGGATCTTTTTGGTGATATCCAAGGGTGTCTTCCTTGATCTCGTCTTATGTGAGCCTCAAAGACAGGTGACAAAAGGAAACCGGAACGTGTGAAAGGCCCATTCACTATGGGAGGTGCTGGCCACTTGGAAAAGCTAGGGATAAGAGTACAATTTCTCCCAAAATGACTTACACAGAAATCTCAGACCTACATGGACCACACACCTCTTCAGCTGCTCGAAGCTCATCTTCTTCATGGGCATCACTTTTTTCTGTAGCTGACAGCCCTGCTGGAAGTGCTGTTTTCTTGTCCTCAGCCTGCAAGGGAAGTTGTGAAAACAGCTGAGCACTGGAGTTGGAGACTCAGCAGAGAAAGGACAATACTGCTAAGAGGCATGAGTCTGAAAGAAACACAGACCTGCAGAGCAACACCACCCCGAGAGAATGGATACTCCAAAGGCTTGAACATCCACTCAAGTACAGGGCAGGCAGGTTAAGCTTCAGGAACTGGCAAATGCCTATTTCCATGTCCCAGCTGCTCACTGATTAAATTCAGGCCACACACATTTGCCTGACTTACCCTTGCACTTTGACTGGATCTTCTCCCTACTTTAACACTTTCAAGAGCAGATCACTACTAAAGGAGTTTCTTCAAACTGCCCATTAAGACCAATTAGTGAGACATAAAAGTAATTTGGCAGGTATGACTAGCTCTGTATAAATTAACATAATAGAACATGCCAGAGTACTTTGTAGTGAGGGGTTAAGTACTGCTTAGTGAAACTTTTGTTTTGGGGGTATTAGTGTGTGTATACTGACTGAATCATGACAAAAAATGGCACGTTTACTGCTCAGAGTAATCCAGTTTGAATACCACTGGTCTGAAGGATGAAAACTGCCTTATCTGATGATCAAGCAGCATGCTCTGGACTCAGTCCCAGGCTGTAAATGAACCACATCAAACTCAAGGCACTCTGGATTAGCTCCTCCTCCTCAATCATGGGCTACAGGTTTTAATTCTATCTCTGTAATCCATCAGCGGGGTGACCTCTGATCCCTGCATGTTAAGGATCTCTAAGGTCAAAAGAGAGGTTTGGTCTCAGATGCCCTTCTTGGGCCATCCCAACTCTAGGATGCTTTTCTATAACGAGTCTATCACTGCCCATGGGAACACTCTGAGCTCCTAACTGCTTGGGCACATCTATAGGGGATGAGACTTCTAATTCAAATGTGCCCTCTGACATAAGAATGACAGGATAAGCACAATTTGAACACTATTTCATGAATATCTCATGATTTTTCCAACCATAACAAAATTGCCCAGTCACATATAAAGATAATCCTTTTAGACTTAAATTATATATCAAACTAAAGTACACATCAAAGCCTTATTATATGCCAGATACAACATGATATACTCAAATCCAGAAAACACACTGCTGGTGCCTATAGTGACTGAGATAACAACCACCACAGGAAGCAGAAGGGGAGCCTGGGGGAGCTGTACAGTGGAGTGGGTGGCAGGGGAACATCAGGAGGAATGAGTCTTTTTCAAAAAATCTGGGGGTCAGGTGGAGAATAGTAAGAGGTTAATAACAGATCTTTTTAAGAGGCCACTGGCCACTTTAGCTGACACTTTATTATTTAGAAGGCAGAGGCTATGAACACAGGCCCTTATGTTAGACAGACCTCTGGGTTCAGATTCTTATTAATTCACTTTAGAGCTGTGTGACCTTAGACAAATCACTGAGCCTCTCTGAGCATTAGCTTTCTGATCTGAAAAGCAGAAATATGTATCCTCCTCATACAGCTGTTCAAGGGAGTAAGTGAAAACATACAGAACCCTTAATATAGAGCCTAGAACACAGAAGGGGTTTGGCACCATAGATTTATGCACCTGCCCTGCTGCTGACAATGAAGCATCATTAGTAAACACATACATTAAAAGAAATCTTTGGGCATCCTTTGTGAAGTTAGAAAAGCCCTCCTAACTTACCTGGCTCTTCGATGACTGGCTGTTTCAGCAGAGGGCAGACCTGTAATTCACAGCTGTGCTCTACCTCACTGCTAGCGTCCTGTTGACATCTGTCTAGAGTCTCTCGCCTCAGACAAAGAGTGGTCTGGGAGCCCTGGCAGTGGACTTGATCTACTAGATCCCACATGACTGACCCCGGGCCACAACTTTCAATCACTCCTCATTTCCAGCCCCAGGATGAGACTGCTGCTTTGCTCCCCTATCTGCAGAGGTGGCAAGCTAGAAAAGCCAGGACAGAGATGCAGGGGCCAAAGGCAGCTCACACATCCCTGCCATCACAGCCTGTCCAGGGACCCGGGCTTGGGCAGCAGCAGCCCTGCCATCCCTTCCTGGGCTTCCCAAGGAGCTGCTGCCCAGCCTGTGAGTGTTAGTCAGAGGTGAGAGAAGTCACTTCTATCTCTCAAGTATTCCCTCCTATTATCTATGCTTTTCTTACCTTCTCTGCTTTGCTCTGGCGGCTAAATCCGTATCTCCTGCAGGCCACAAAAAGGGAGTTGAATTACTACTCAAAGAATTATAACAAATTCAGTCAAATGCATTTTGGTTGACTTTTTATATGAAAAGCATCAAGAGAATTTATGTCATTTGGTGACTAGAGAAAATGTTACAAGGCCTAAATTACAAACATATTCCACTGTCTTTTGAATAAAGGGGCCAGCCACCCTACTTGCTATGCAAATACTATAATGTAAATTGGAAGTCTCAGACAGTATAGAGCACAACATTTTTCTTAAGTGCAATCATGACTCTTTGAATCAGGAACTGCATTTCTGAGCCATAGTTTAAGCAAAAGCCTTAAAAATATCTATACAAACAAATGTAAATGTGTTTGCTTAAGCCAAACGTGCTCTTTAATGGCTACTTCCATAACATAGAGTCTAGCACACTTTTTATTCTCAAACATAATCCAAGCATGATGCCGATAATGTGTACTCACTTCACACAACTTTAAATTCAAAGAAACACACAAGCCCAATTCAGTTTAAAAGAGTTTATTTCCTGGCTCTAATTAATCTATTTTTTTTTTTTAAAAAAGCAAGTATACCAGTGCAAAAACCATTCAACCCCCAACAAAAAGCAAAATGCAAAACACCTAGCCCCATACACCTTTAAGTGATTTGTAAGAAAATAAAGTTAATGCAACAGTTAAGAAGAACAAATTGAGCCAGGTGCAGTGGTTCACACCTGTAATCCCAGCACTTTAGGAGGCTGAGTCAGGCCAATCACCTGACGTCAGGAGTTCAAGACCAGCCTGGCCAACATGGTAAAACCCTGTCTCTACTAAAAATGCAAAAACTAGCCAGGCATAGTGGCACATGCCTGCAGTCCGTTACTTGGGAGGCTGAAACCCCAGAATCGCTCAAACCCGGGAGGTGGAGGTTGCAGTGAGCCGAGATCGCTCTACTGGACTCCAGCCTGGGCGACAGAGCTAGACTCTGTCTCTAAATAAATAAAGAAAGAAAAATAAAGAAAAAATTAAAGGCCACTCTCTGCCTTGCTTCTGCATGCCTCACTTGCTATGCCGTGTGCTGGCTTCTCACCTGGTCTTGGTCCTCCAGTTTCACTTCTCACACTCTTTCTGCCCATTCCTTGTCCAACTTCTGCATTGGCCTGATGCACTTGTATCAATGGCAGGCCTTTTCCCTCATCAAAAAACAGAACATCCTCAGGAGTCTCATAAGGCCTCTCTTCCGTAGCTCAGCCTAACAACCATTTCACCTCCCACCAGCAGCGCCTTCTGCGTTCCTATTACACTTACTACCTGAACAGAGAGCTCTGCACACACTAAGCTGTTCTCTTCTCTCCGCTGCTTCCCCACTCACCCTTCATCCCTCAACTCTAAAGCCTCCTCCCCTGTGAAGCATCCCCCATGCACATGTGCTCAGCCTGGCCTACCCATCCCTGCATCTGTTCATGCTCCTCTCACTTCCCAGATGGTGATTACCTGCAACTACTACATGTCTGTATCATTCTCTTGAGAGCAATGATTCTACCTTTACATCTGGTTTTTCCAATATTCACTGAACACCCAACCAAACATAAGTGAAAAAAGTGTGAAAATCAAGAAGCCGAAAGTATCATCTGACCTTGCAACAGATTGTCCTATAACTGGGGAGACCAAAGTCACTGCTGGGCACAATGCCCCCACTATTTAGAAATAAACCTATAGGTCCAAAGTGTAGCAGACCAAGGTTAAATTTTGGCTATCCACACAAATTCTGTAAAGGACCTTATAGCAGATTCCGTGGACTGGCTTAATATCTATTGCATCTTCCAGTACTGCAAAGGCTGGAAAAGAGACTATTTTCCATACTCCCTTGCACCTAGGGTTTTGCGTACTATTAAGGTTCCACCAATCAGATTCATTTGCTAGAGTTTTGAATATGGAACAGTTAAAGGAGGAGAGAGGGAGGCATAAAGGATCCATTATGTTGTGTGGATCACAGCAGAAACAACCAGGTTCTGGGGCTAGCAGCTATCACAGTGGCTTCTAGCTAGCTTTCGGATCCTGGAGGCAGAAACGGCGTCCTGACCTCCAGTTCTAATGTGCAGCTTGGGAGCTGACCCTGGCTCAGCCTAGTTTTCATCCAGCCCTATAACCAATCCCTTCCACTGAAACTAGTGGGAGGGTACTGTTTTCTCAACCAGGGAACCCTGAACAATACAGGGTCTTCCCAAAGTTTCCCACTCCTATAGAAGTGCCCTTGTATCTTAAGTATTCATCCTTCCTTTTTTTTTGCCTTTAGTCTGTGGAGACTTTTAGGGCAGAAGACATACGGCCCTTATCTAAGGTCCAGGGACTTCATGGATTTTCCAAATAAGGAAGTAAACAACCAAATCTGAGTGACTTGATTCCGAGAATGCATCTACTCCTCCTTAAAGACAGAGGCTCTGCGAAGACTCTTCTAAGTAACCAAAAAAACTACATTAGCCCCCCAGATGTGAGCTTCTGTGTTTACACAGCCAGTGCACTCATTGCATGGTGAACATAATTATCTGTCATGAGTAAACCTCTAAGCCTGTCTGTTGAACTCTTGGAGAGGAAGAAATTTGCTTCATTCACTTTTAAAAAGTATTTTTAAAACTGACTTATAATTCATATAATATAAAATTCACATTTTAAAGTGTCTTGCTCACTAGATTTTAGTGTATTCACAATGTTGTGCAACCATCACCACTATCGAAATCAAGAAAAGTTCCATCACCTCAAAAAGAACTCTGGTACTATTAGCAGCTAATCCCAATTTTCCCCTCTTCCCAGCCCTTGGCTACCACTGATCTACCTTCTATCTCTATGGATTTGCCAATTCTGGAGATTTCACAGAAATGAAATCACTCAACATGTGGCCTTTGTGTCGGGTTTCTATGACTCATGAGAATACTTTCAAAGTTCATCTAGGTTGAAGCATGAATCATGACTTAATTCCATTTTATGGCTGAATAATATTCCATTAGATGGGTAAGCCACATTTTGTTTCATCAGCTGATAGACATGTGGGTTGTTTCTACTTTTTAGCAATTATGAATTGCTAAATTCATAATTGTGCAATGTATTATGCAATATATTTACAGTGCTACTATGAATATTCATGTATAGCTTAATTCACTTCAATATCGCCATTGCCTGGCAGTTCAGTGCCTGGCATATAGTAGGCACTCAATCAATGGTTGCTGCATGAATACAGAGTCCACATGATTTTTCTAAAGGCCTCCTCCATGTCACATAGCAGTGAGGTTTCCATGACAAAGCTCTGTCCTCAATTGCCTATTAACTACTGCTTCCCTTTCCTCTTTTCCTGTTGGCCCCTACCCATTTCCCCCAAATGCCACTCTGATCTGCAGTGCCGCATGCTTCCATTTGTTCCTGCTTTCCTCTTTAGCTCTGATGCATCAACTCTTGCTATCCACACTGTCAGCACCAAAGAGCTCTTCCCATCATCCAGTTCACTTCCTCATACCTTAGACTCAAGACTTGGTCTTTAAATCATGGATGTACATTTACAAAAGCACAGTACAAAAGAAATATAAGAAAGGATACACAGACAATTTTTAAATTAGTAGGTTAGTAGGTTCACATGCTCAAGTTATTCCAAAGACATTTTCCAATAACTAAATCAAGCACGAATTTTTAAATTTAAATTTAACTTAATTAAAATCAAAATTCTGTTCCTGAGACACACTAGTCGCATTTCAATTACTCAATAGCCACATATGGTTAGTGGCTACCGCACTTGACACCACAATTCCAGAAAACAAACTAACTTTCAAGAACAATTACTTCAGGCCAAACTAAGACAGTTATCTATTTGGAATACATAACAAAATAAGGACATAAAAAGCCCTAAATACTAAGGACTATGAACTCTGTTCCTAATTCATTTGACAAGAACTTACTAAATACCTTTTATGAGCATGCCATTGACCTTTATCTTCATAGGAGACACAAACAGGTTGGGTAGATATGTCTTATTTTATTTACTAATACAGAATGCTGGAGTTAGCCTATTTCTCAGTATTCAAGGCCTAATTCTGAGTTGCCTAGAATGATTTCAAGGCAACTCAATACATGAATACTGAGGAATAGGCTAACTCCAGCATTCTGGTGGCTGTACTCCAAAGCTCCTCTTGAAAGTCGAATATACAACACATAAAATGCATTTCCCCACAGCAGCAGTTTCATAGCATGGTTAGGTGCTTAAGTTAGCCTCTCAAAATTGACCGAACTCATAATAAAATTGAAATATTATAGGTATTTAATTTTGTTTACATCCAAAATCAAAACTATGAGTCTTGTTTTCCTCACACCATTAACACTTAGAAAAATATACCCAAACATGTTTTTAACAGATAAAGTCTTTAAGGCCTTCAGCATAGTTGACAAGGCTCATAATTCACCTTTATCTAAGCAACTGAGAGTCAAAATAGGGGGAAGGTGGAATGCTGACCTAAAAGCCAGAGGGCACTGTGAGTGAAATGCTGCTTAGTGACCGCCAACCCCAAAGAAGAAACACTGATTTCAGACCTTCTTGCTCTAGAAGTCAAAATACTTTTCCCCTGACAACAGATAAAATAGAAAACAGAAACAATGGCAGGGGGATCTGGACTCCTAAAGCTGAAATGCCATACTGCAGTTGGGGGTGGGTGAGGAAGTCAGGAATGCTGCCATGTTAAAGAGAAAGGGAGGATGGAGCAAAGTGAGTCATGGCGCCAGCAGAGGGCCAGCCTTCCTTGTTGGGGGCAGGGAAGAAAAGGGCCAGAGGGTGAGACTTCCCATACTCGTAGCTTGTAGCTAGAGAGAGGGCTAGCATGAGGAGCAATAAGTCAAGGAGTCCATGGGCTGTCACCCCAAAACATAGCACCCTAACATGCTGAATAACCTGAATTAAAAGTACTTGAAGGTCAGCAGATGTTAGAATAGGCTTTTTAATCTTATCTGTATAAAGACTGGACCTGTTAAAGAAAACACAAGTGTGTTCCATCCACTCCCTGAAATCTCATTATTTACCACAGAGCAAAAGACTGAAAATTGAATAAGATACCTAGAACCCAAACCATCCCATTCAATTTCCAGAGAGTAATTTATTAACCATGGTCTGATTCATTTCCCCTAAACATCATTTACTACCCCTCAAATTGCCGTATTTCCCCATCTGCCTTTCCCCTGTGAAGAAGGATATACATGCATCTGGACATCACTGGGTTACTGGGTAGTCACACTCCTGTGGTTTTCCCCACACAATAATAAATTACGTATACCATTCTCTCCTGCTAATCTGCCTTTTGTCAGTTCATTTTCGGTGAACCTTCAGAGCACCAAGGGTAAGCTTTCCCTCTTCACTCACAGGTAAACACACAAGAACAAGGAGAACTGGAAGGGGAAAAGGCCACATCTGAGGGCATTCGAAAAACAAAACTGTTGCTGCTAATAATGATGATTACAATAAAGAGAATCATGACAGCAGCTAGTGGTTAACATTTACTGAGTGTTTTCTACACTGAACGAACTGCTCAAAATTATATATGTATGTAACTTTAGAACAGCACAGTACAAAAGAAATACAAGGAAAGACACACATACAATTTTTAAATTAGGTTAGTAGGTTCACACGCCCAGGTTATTCCAAAGATAAACATTTTCCAATAACCAAATCAAGCACAAATTTTTAAATTTAAATTTAACTTAATTAAAATCAAAATTCTGTTCCTGAGCCACACTAGTCGCATTTATATTGGTAAATATATACTGAGCCTCTTAACAGTTTATGACCTTAATTAAGCAAGTCATTTTTTAAACTTTCTGAATGTTGTCATTATTAGTCTCAAAGAGGAGAATGAGCTAAATATACTATTAGAATGTCCTAAGTACCCACTACCCCACCTACCACAAACTTACCCTCTCCTTGCCAAAAAAGCTAAAAAGAAAACAAAATAACATCTCTCTCCTGCCCCCAAAAACCCAAAACCTAAAACCTTCAGGAAAATGCCTACAGTAGCCTTAGAAATTAGCAGAAGTCAGCATGACCGTAACAACAGGAGCCAAAATTGGTATCAAGACACTACTCTTTCTCTCAGAATTTGAGAAGAGTCAAGCAAAACCTGTCTTGCCTCCTTTCCTAAAGAGAGCCAAGCCAGACTCTCACCTCAAACTGCATCAATCCCTCCTGAGGACAGGCAGGGAGGTCAAATCAGCAAGTTAAAGCCTCACCTGCCACCCGCAGCTGGGCATGGCTAGAGAGACTCTCTCGTGATTCCTGGGGCTGGCCTCCTGAGCACACAACCCATACACTAGCACAGTGCCCCATGCTTAGAAGGGTCCTGTACTTGGCTGTTGTTGCTGTCTTTAAATTCTTAATAATTATCATTAATAACTGCTAACAAGGTACTCTGCATTTTCATTACATAGCTAGTCCTGGTGATGACTGACTTGGAGGAGGCATTTAATTCACAGCAGTAACTAGTGAAATCTGGGGACAGCCATCACACGCAGCCTAGGGCCAGAACTACTTCAACTTCCTTTGAAAAAGACAAGTTTTTATTCTTAGGAAGAAAAAAATTAAAAACAAAAACAATTGCATGCACGTCCATTTGGAAACTAGAATAATTAAGCCTAATTTCCCGATGGTTCTCTCCAGTACCCTAGAGAGCACGCAAAGCCATCGGATGCTCACTTAGAGAAACGCCAGTGGCAGTGCAGTTAGTTCCAGCCACTCCACAAGGGTTGGGCTGTGAGGCAGAGCAGCACACGGGAGCCTCTCCCAACACAAAGGAAGGAAAAACAAGGAGACTTACTCACATCAAGGTATCAGTTACCCTAAAAGAGAATGCACATGACACAAAAGAAGGTTAATACCCAGTGCCAACCAAAATATTCAATGGGGAGAAGCATGTCCTTGCATTTTTTTTAAAGTAAAAACTAAGGATATAAGATTTTTTTTTAACAAGAGATGTTTTTAAGAAGTGATAAAACTACTTCTAAAGTCTTCATTTTCCTAGTTAGAACAATATTCACAGGAAATCAAAATTATTATTCTAACACTTACAGTGTAATCACTGAAACTGCTTTCATTGCATTCATTTACCTGAAGATTTTAATAAATAGCAGGGGCATGATGGACAGACTACCCTAGCCTCTGCAAATGCCTGGAACACCCCAACTCCCGAAGGAGGGCAGAGCCAGGTGCACATTTCTAGAGAAGATTTACAAAGGATACCCACAGAAACAGTTAATTCATTACCAGAGAAAAGTCCCTGATACTGGAAATCTCATGGCTGAAAGTAGAAACTCAATCAGGTAGAAGCCAATCAAGTTAATCCAAATGAAGCAAGTTAAATTAGCTTTTCTTTTAAATGGTTTTATAAAAAAAGACACCTAGACTGGGTCCCACTCATTACCTGCCATATTCCAAAAGCGTAGCATGGATTCGAGATTCTTCATCAAGCAGCTCCTCTGCTCCCTGGTGGCGTTTGTATTTCCGACGGGGCTTGTACACTTCCTGTGGATGAGACAGCCAAGTTACTGAGTGTGAGAAGGCTGTCCTCTGAACTGGCTGCTGGATGCCTCCAGCTAGTAAGTAGGAGTGGGCTCTTTCCCCAGCACAACCTGGATGTCCACAGCCCTGCTACAGGAGTACAGAAGACACTCAGGGTGGCTGCCTTCAAGGAGTCTACTTCATTCTTTTTAACTAAATGTGCTACTTCTTTTCTTTCTTTCTTTTTTTTGAGATGCAGTCTTGCTCTATCACCCAAGCTAGAGTGCAATAGGCCCACTGCAACTTTCACCTCTCGGGTTCCAGCAATTCTCCTGCCTCATCCTCCCAAGTGGCTGGGATTACAAGCATGCATCACCACGCCCAGCTAATTTTTGTATTTTTAGTAGAGATGGAGTTTCACAAAGTTGGCCAGGTTGTCCTTGAACTCCTGACCTCAAGGTGATCTGCCCGTCTCAGCCTCCCAAACTGCTGGGATTACAGGGAGTGAGCCACCGTGCCTAGCTGATGTACTATTTCTTAATATAGTTGTTTCCTAGTTTATTTAACCTTCATGGAGATACATTTAGGTTATTTCCAAGCTCTTATTAAAAATAATATTTATATTTGTATAAGTAGATTGCTAGGACAAGTGAAATCACTAGTTTGATGGGTGTTTATGCTACCAAGTTGAGCCAAAAGACAATCTGTACTGATTCATGTGCCCACCAATTTGTTAATGACACCTTTGGCAACAAAAAATATTCACAAGCCTTCTTGATACATGGGTGAAAAATATTTCACTGCTTTGATTAGCCTTCCCCAAATTATTAGTGAGGCTGGAAATCTTGCTTATTTGCCACTTATCTTGTTCAAATCTTCCATTTTCCTAAACTGTCATTTTTTTAACTGATTTGTAAACATGTTATATAACCTGAGTACTAATCCTTTGACTTTTATTTAGGTAGCAAATAACTTTCATCCACTGAGTATTGGTCCTTTGACTTTTATTTAGGTAGAAAATAACTTTCATCCAATTTATTTATTGTCAATTTTGTTTCGACTTGGTGCTTTTTGGTCCCATGACATTCTAATTTTTTATGTAGCCAAATTTATCACTTTCTTTATAAGTCAAGATTTTTATCATACTTCTTATCCCAGAGATTACATAAAAATTCTCAGATGTTACTTTTATAGTTACATTTAGCCTACAGATTACATTTAGCCTTTTAATCCATTTGGACTTTTTAATATAGTGAACGGTAAGAATCTAGGAGTTTATTGCCCTCTTCAATTCCTTCTGCTTTATGTTTCTCCACCTTGTCTCCACTGTTCTTTTTCCAAATCTCCTAGCTATTCTTACTCATTTTCTCTTCAAATGATTTCTAGTGTCAGTTTGTCAAGTTTGTTACAAAAAACTCTGTTGGGTTTTCATTAGAATCACACCACACCTGTAGAATATTTGAGGGAAGAACTGACATCTTTATAACACTGAGTCTTGCCTTGAGAAGCAAGGAAGCAGGTTTGCTACTGTACTGAAGTGTTTCTTATTCTTTAATAAAGTTTTCCAGAAAGAATACAAGCTGTTTACAGTTACTACGCATCCAGACCTTTCCACCACCCAGAGCCAGAAACCAGTTCACCAATCACAGATGTTAACCCAGAATCCCACCCCGCACAAAAAACAAAACAAACAAAACCCACCTTAAAAGGCAAAGAAGATCTCAATTCTTTTAGCTTTAATACCAGAAAAGGAGAGTGGATATAAACCCTTCAGAGATATACAGCTTTTTAACGAAAGTGTTTGGGGGTTTATCCTCAAGAGAATTTATGATAACAAAATGTACTAGAAACTTTCACTGAATTTTTAAATTATTACAGTGTGATTTAGTTATAAATATAGAAGCAAATATCCACCAATTTACCATGAGTTATATTCTACATTTATATACATGCACACATATATATCCTAAACAATATATATGGCATGTTGTGAGTGATCAATAAATGGAGGTCCTCAGCCCCAGATGAAGTGGTTTGTCATTCTACCCCAAATAAATGTCCTTCTTGACTGCTAAGCTGGCTGTCAAATAGTACCCTAGTAGTATTTACTCAGGGCTCCAGATGCAGGCGGGCAGCTGCTATGCCAGCAAGGTATTCAGGCTGCTCATCCCCACATCTCTTCTTCCCTACTACCCAGGTTTATTGCATCTAATCATTACCTGGACATCACCACAAAAAGCATTACTATTAGGCTTTTCCAGATAGTGGCATTTTATTTTAATTAGATGTTCCCCATGGATAATTCTGGTTAACTTTATTACTATTTTACTTTAACATACAGTTTCAAGCATATAGAAAAACATTCTTTCTGTAACACACACTATATAATCTCAAACAATTTTGTGGAAAAGGAAATAGAACAGGGCCTGAGATGATGCTAAAGGGTTGTTCTTTAAAACTCCTGCCACAAATATTCCCCAGCTTACTGCTGGTGTCTACATGAATAGGAAGCTCTAAATAACATAAAATAGACTTACAGGGAGATGCAAAATATAATCAAACTACATGGTGTCGATTACTGTGCCTGGTTTAGTTTCCACTGAGCTCTACTATTACAGCTTGAGCTTAACTTCTATTGTCCTTAGTTCCAACTGAAAGAGTCAATAACCCAAGATAACAAATTGGATTCTTCTAAAAAAAAAAAAAGGCTAACTCCAAAACCAGAACATACTGACACCAACAGCCAAAAGGACCTTTTATTCTGCCAAACAACGACAATGTTGGCTTTTGTGAATTATTCCTCACATGTTAAAGTATAAAACTTCATATACACCTCACCTTTCTTTTACACGGTATAACCACACTATGAAGTAGAGACAGGGCACACACTGTTAACTTCACTTTACTACTGTGGAAGCAGACACTGAATAATTTGTCCAAGATCCATAGGACATTATGAGGCCTGGCCCTAGGTAACCTGGTTTTTCATTTCAAGGCTTGCCCCCGACATTAACTTGCCCAGTGTTACCATTCTAGCCACCCACTAGCCATTTCAGCTAGCCCTCTCACAAGACTCATTCTACAATCTGAAGCTGCCACATGGATCACAACAATGGCCTGCTTAAGTAACACAACGTAAATGCCAGGGGTTTACAAGCCAACTATAAAGAGCTATTGCTAAGTCACCCTTTAAAGCAACACGTGTCAGGAATGCTGATTTTTAGTCCCATCTTTGCCACTAATCAGCTGTATGACCTTGGGAAAGGGAGTTCTCCTCAATGGGCCTCAGTTTCTGCATCTGTAAAATGAAGTTGTACTAACAGACCCTGAAGGACGCTCCCAGGGTCTCTTCCTTTGTGTTCTTTTAGTCCTGTAAAGATACTGACTTGGTAATTATTAATTCCACATAATTCCATCAAAAATTTAAAATCTGAGACTAATAAAAAATATACCATGCTTTACATGATGTGCTCTTAAAAACGAATATATAACCAATTTATCCTTCTGTCATTAATCATGGTAGCAATAGTTATAGTTATCAATTACTGAATAGTAGGTATGTGCCAGGCACATTCTGCTGTATCTGTGCTGCCCATTTGATCCCCATATCTATGAGGGTAGTTATCTTTGTTTTCCTTCTGTGGATGAACTTAGGCACACAGAAGTTAAAAAGCTTGCTGATGGCGAAAAAGGCAGTAAGTGATAAAAACAGGATGACTCCAGAACTGAGACACTTAAGCACTTTGCAAAATGTTTCATATCTCTACTTTCATCACCCTTTATCTAGGTTCTAATATTTGTTTTTGCAGACGCTAAAAGGCACACACAGGGTTAAAAAACTAAGGTGACCCTTTTGTAAAGTAGAGAACTGCACTGTGAGAGTCAGAGTTCTACTTTGCAGGTCTGGTTACAAGTCAGGTTCACCTGTCAGAGAAATTACTCTGAGTTCTTATCCTCAAGGCAGGGAAGGGAGGCAGAACAGCACAGCACCATGACAGTGTCTCACAGTTACTGTAGACAACGTTTTTACTGAAATAATGGAGCAGGCAGTGAAACAATCACCACCAAACTGGCATTCTACACTCAAAAGCTCCAGTGGGCCAGCCCACACCCAACTGAACAGGAAGCTGACCTTAACAGTTCATCCTCACATCCCAAACCCAATTCCAACAGATCTATCTTACTTAGCTTATGTGTCCTGTCAGTAATTCTGCCTTTCACCTAAAGGGACCCCACAGATGTCCTAAAAAATCTTCTAAGAAAAAGTTACTACAAATGGGACAAATCAATGCTTCTTAAAAATTCTCACATCAATAAAACAACAACAACAAAAATGAAGTGCTTAGGCACTGACTGAAGGAAATGATGAAAGGCAGAGGGATGGCAATCATTTCTGTAGAATTTTCTTCAGAGACACCCCTCCCCCTTGTTCTTCCACTCTCTTTTACATGAGCTCTGCTATGTAAGTATATATCTTCTGCTCTTTGAGGTACAGCACAAGTCCCACCTCAGGTCTCCTTGAGTGTGTACTAAACAGTATGACTCAGTGGGTAAGAATAAGATCGTTGTGTTATATAAGTGAGCTCAAGATGGTTCCTATGTTGTAGACTTCTTCACAGAAGACTGACACCCATTGGCTCAAAAGCTGACCAGCACAAACTCAAATTTTTACATATCAAAATGTTTTATACATAGCCTAAATAATCAGATTTATTTTTTGTCATTTAGACTCCGCCTACTTTGCAAACCCTTCAAAACAACACCCTTCAAAACTGTTGGCATTTTCTAACCATAGACAAGATAAGCCCTGTGGCTACGAAGACCTCGAGCCACTAAGGCTCTTCATAGGCCTCTGACCCACAGACTCCCTGTGTGATACTGAGCAACATCGCCAAGACAGATGAGCTTCCTCTACGATCTGGGGGACTTCCTTTCCCCTCCTCCCACTCTGGATGTGGCCTCTGCATCCAAGCTTCTGGATGGTCTCATGGTGCAACGGACTCCTCTACCCTGCAAGCAAACCTGTCAAAGCATCACCCAAATAAAGCTTATATATGCTGCTGCCACTTCTAAGGATAGCTAAACACAATCAGCTAAAGATTTAATATTTAAATACTTTTATGTTATGTCTAAGCAAGAATAAGTAAAAGCCTGTTGGTTGAGGCGCAAAGGCATCACGCTGACCAAAAAGATAACAACAGGACAGCCCCCACCTGGCACCCATTCTTTGGCTGGGCAAAGGGTCTTCAAATGACAAGTCACAGTCAATGTTTCCATAGGAACTGAAGAGGTGGTGGGAGAGAACCCAACCACTCTGGACGCATTTGAGTCTCTGGGACCCAAATAAGTAATATCCCAGGGCCCTGAAGTAAGTCAGCAATAGTACTGCAAAATTGGTGCCAGGAATATGTGGGAAAGCAGAGATCAGGTGAAAAGCCAGAAAACTGGAGGAGTGCCAACACCTGTTGTGTTAGAGTCAGGTACAATATCAAAATCTGGCTCCCTCTTCCTAGCTCTGCAGCTACATAGGGAATTTATTAACCTTTCTGAGCTTCAATTTCGTGATTTGTAAGATGGAAATAACAATATATAACTCCTTGAGTGTTAATGAGGGATAAAGGAGCTAATACTTGTTAAATGCCTATTGAAATGCCAGGCACATGGTAGGCACTTAATAAATACACAGCAGCTACACACATATTTTATAAAAGGCTGGGTCTAAAAACTTTTATATTTTATAAAAAGCTGGGTCTAGTATGTGTTTGACCTTATTTTATTCCTTAATTTTCCATTCACAACTTAAAATTAAGGATTTCCTTTACTAAGGGAGGAATTTTCCTTGAGGAGCAAGACAATAAATAAAATTATGAGAGGTTTAATGTTTTTGTACTGACTCACAAGAATAGGTCAGGGATATGCAACCACAGTCCTAGAGTCTCTGAGAGCTTTTGGGACTCTCACTTCAAGTCAGCTAAGGAAGGGCTTGCAGAAATGGCAGGAGGGAGGAAGGAAAGTTAATGGTGATGGAGCTCAGCTAAGAAACCTATGCAGACAGCTCCTGGAAGTGAGGGGTATTTTCAGCAGATGAGAAAAAGAAAACCTAAAGATAACCTTTAGCCATACATAAAGATTCTTTATCATTCCTGCTGAAAATGTATTGCTGATTAACTGAGGGTAAGTTCACGCATGAAAAAGGAAATAAACTAAACTATACAAATTATAACCAGAGACTCATAATCTTTTTTTCTATTTCCTTTTTTTTTTTTTTTGATACAGGGGCTCACTCTGCTTCCCAAGCTAGGGTACAGTGAAACAATCACAGCTCACTGCAGCCTCAACCTCCCCAGGCTCAGGTGATCTCCCACCTTAGCCTCCTGAGGAGCTGGGACTACAAGTGCATGCCACCATGCCTGGCTAATTTTAGTATTTTTTATAGAGATGAGGTTTCACCATATTGGCCAGGCTGGTCTCAAACTCCTGAGCTCAAGTGATCTGCCCATCTCTGCCTCCCAAAGTGCTAGGATTATGGGCATGAACTACCAAGTCTGGCACATTTTCCTTCATGCTGATATTATTTTCTCATCAGCTGGCAAACAGCACTTCATCTAGAAGCTCACAGCAGTGCAGTTACAAGACTGTGTTTGAATACTGCCTCCACCATCACCACTGTGACATTGGGCAACTTATATATAACCTATCTGTGTTTCAATTTCCTCATTTCTTAAAAACAACAACAACAACAAACTGCTACTTCATGGGATTCTTGTGAGGACTAGACAAGTTAGAGATGAACACTCAGAACAATGTTTGGGCACTATGTAAGTATTGGTCATTATCACATATTCTTTAATTCTCTGCAATCACATTACAAGCAAAAGTGAACTAAAAAAAAAACTCCACTAAAAATGAGAAAAAAAATTCATGTGCCTCTAGGGGCCTTAACTATTCCATGGGCATAGAGATGTCAGGCCCACTTTCAGTACTAGGATGATTGACAGCTATACTTGCCTTTTTTTCTAAGCTATAGGGCCGAAAACTATACCATTTTCTCATTCTCTACCCAGGGATCAGAGTTAGATTTACAAATGAAGATATTCGATTAAGCATTAAAAATTTTTAATGTTTGAATGTGGCTTTCGTTACCAAAAAAATAAAAAACCTTAATGTGTACTATTTTGAATAAACAGATTTAGAATGAAATTCAAACAGTACAGAGTTTACAGGAAAAAGAAAATTTCCCCTCTAGTCCTGCTGCTGGCCTAGCAATTTCCTGCCTCAGAAATAATGTGATTATCACCTGGTTTTCATATTGTTCCAGAAATGAAGTAACATTTAAAACAGGGTAAACCAATATCTTATCCAACTAATGGGTTACTATTTGCCATGAGAAGTGTAGTTAGCATTTTTTTTTTTTTTTTTTTTTGGAGATGGAGTCTTGCTCTGTCGCCCAGGCTGGAGTGCAGCGGCACGATCTCGGCTCACTGCAACCTCCACCTTCTGGGTTCAAGTGATTCTCCTGCCTCAGCCTCCCAAGTAGCTGGGATTACAGGTGTGCACCACTACACTTGGCTGATTTTTCTATTTTTAATAGAGACGGGGTTTCACCATGTTGGCCAGACTGGTCTTGAACTCCTGACCTACCTGCCTCACCCTTCCAAAATGCTAGGATTATAGGTGTGAGCCACCATGCCCGGCCAGTAGGAATCCTTAATAGCATACAAAAGACTCTATATTGGTAAGTGAAAAAAAACCCACAAAATTATCTTTAAAGTATGATTCCAATTCAGTTTAAAAATGCACAATAAAAACATGGAAGAAATATGTCCAAAATTAAAAGTGGTTGCTTCTGTGTTGTAAAATTAAGGTGAAAATCAACCTTAATTTAATTCCCCTACAGCCATCAATCTTTTTAAAAACTTTTGAGGACGCTCTAAACTGAATACCTATTTCACAACCAGGAAATAAAATTACTCTGAGGTCATATCATTCTTTCTTCTTATTATTGTTTAATACTGCCACCAAATCTGAAAACAATATCTGGCTTTGGAGTGTCACTTTCTTAAAGGTTTTCCACCCCTTCCATTTCTAAAATGGAATTGAGAAAAAAAGAAATTACAATCATAAAGTGATCAAGACCTTTTGTTCCACAGGAGATTTTCATGTCTTTCATTACCAAGATTGTTCTCTTCAGAGTAATCACCTTGGTAAACACACCCTGGTAGACCACACATTTATTTATAAGATAAGCCAGTTTGGAATTCTGTTTCTGGAAAGACTCTGTAGCCAGTTCACAAAGCCACAAACACCAGACAATATCAATCTTCACAGTAACACAAGGTATGTAACCCATGCCATCAGTATAAGAAGTACGTCTGTTATTTCATTTGGGTGGCATATTAATACAAGAAACTATGTGACTATTAAAAACCAACTATATTAGTATAATATAATTTAGATGAAGTAAAAAGCATGCAAAACAACATAATAAATTATTTTCAGAAGAGAGAGAATGTGCATACAGGCACCTAGGCTTTGTTCCCCTCAGCTCAGGTAGGAAGGCTGGCAGGGGAGAGTACAGCTGACAAGGTTCCACAGCTCTGGCTCAGTGTTTTGTAAACGGTCAATGGCTCCACTAACCTGCATGCTGGGAAAATGGGCACACATGTGCAGACTCCCCATGATTAAGACACACTGTGAATGGGTACAAAGGCCCTCCCAGAGCTTCCCACACAAAGCTCAGAGGCTATTCTGTCTATGCAAAGCCACCATGGGGGTGGGGACAGTAACCTCAAGTTATCACCTCTATTCATCATCTACTCTTCAGAGCTATTCAAAGTTTACACCTGCCACTGGGATAAACTAAAAAGGGCTCTATGTTTGGCTATTTCTCCCTTAAAACTGGAAGTGAGAAGACAGAGCAGTAGTGTGTCAGGTTCTACCTGTGCATGCTGGTGTCCTCGCCCTGAGCAGGAAAGCACAGCCATCTGAGTCTAACTCCTAAGCAATCCCTGCAGATAAAAGCCTCAGGAGCAGCACTTTTGTGATTTAAATCAAAGGGCTGAGACAAAGCAGGGATCTGACAGAAGAACACAGCCAGGGAACTAACTTACTGAGAGGTCCACAACTGTCTTGATGGCCTTTTCTTTTCTCTTTATGAAGTCATCATCCTACAAGACAAAACAGAGAAATCAAACAAATCCCATGGGAAAATTAAAATGCCAGTGAACCACTCAGAATCTGCCTTATAAATTGACTTCTCATCACTACTTTGCCTGAAGAAGTCTCAATTTTCTAACAAATTGGATTATATTATCCATAAGAAAAGGCTAGGAACCCTGAAGATGGCTCCAACATAGAGCCCTACACAGCCAGTAAGAGAAAGGGGGTCATAAGGAATAGTGCTTAAGACAAGAGTTCTCATTTCAAATCCTCTTAAGCACTGAAACCTCAGGTAAGTTACTTAACCTCTAAGCCTCAGTTTCTCTGTCTGTAAAACAGAGATTAAAAACATCTATCTCAGGAGGCAGTAAGGATTAAAGACTAAAAGCCATAAGATGTGTTAAGACTGGCATGTAAATACATGATGGCTATTAGCTATTATTGTTGTAATTATTATTATTATTAAATTGTTACTCAGAGATATTCTGGGCAAGTGGCCTCTCAAAAAAACTTTATACAAAAATCAACTATTGTTCTTGTTAAGTTAATAAAACAAAGTTTTAGATCAAATACTAAAAGTTTTAGATCAAATACTAAGTTAATAAAACAGTTTTAGATCAAACACTAAAACTCAGAGAAAATGATAAAATTATAGAGCTTTGCATTCAGTGGGCTGTGAAAAGAGGCACTAATGATGCCAAGTAGGAGGTGGGAATATAGGGGAGCCTGAGCTTACTTGGGTCCTTGCTGGGGAGTTGCTAAGTGTGCACTCTGGTTCTCAGCGGGACAAGAAGAGAACATCACAATACTGACCTCAGGGAGACTATAAGTCTTCTGGAACTGGGATACAGAGTAGGAGCGGATATAGTCACCCATCTCTTCTTTTGTTTCTATAGCTCGTTTCACCAGCCACTGAGGAAGAAAGTGAAAAGACATGAGTTGTTAAGGACAACATCCCACTGCAGTGAAGGCCAATTCAGACATGGCACAACTCATGAACTCAAATCAGCATAGTTGAACTGAACAGGTGATAAGAAACTATCAACACATGCTGTCCTATAGGAAAAGCAACCAGCTGGGCATCCCAGGTGTTTAAGATCCAGTGGGAACTAGTGCTGGGGACCCATGCAGGAGCTTTAAAGCCTTATGTCATATCGCTGAGCCTCAGTTCTCCTTTCTGTAAAAGTGTATCAGTTCCTTTCACCTCACAGAGGAGCAAATGAAATCTCAAGTAGAAGAGTATTGTAAATACCTGAAGTACAAAACAGAGTTATCTCCCAACTTCCTGGTCCTACTGGCAGATCTTCATATAAATCTTTTTCCTGTGCTCCTTACACCACAGACCAGGGAAAGAGGAGAGAACCACAGCAAATGCTAGTATAACTCCCCATTTGACAGATGAAAAAGCGTCCAAAATACTCAGATTCAACAATGGTGCATACTGAGTACACAGCTGAAGGCACTGGTTTATCCTGACATTCACAACGTTCTCTCTTAATCCTCACAACTTTGGATAGTACTGGCTGAGTTTTACAGAACCTGAAATGCCAGAAAGCCTATATAACTTACTCATGGATCCATAGCTAGCAAGCTGCAAAGCTGGGAGTCACAACTCAGAGACTATTCTACAAGGAAGACTACACAAATGATTTTATGAAATGTTTCCCAGCTTTGTTAGGCTGATACCCAGAAACAGCTGCTCTTCACTTCTCCCAATTTAAAACTCCAGTTATTATCATTAAAACACCATCCCACTAAAACCTGCAGAAGATCCAACCAATCTGAGGGTAAAGGTGTGAAGTATAAAAAGAACCTTTGCTTTTCCTCCCCAGCTCTTCATTCATTCTCTTTATCACTGAAGAAAATCACAGGGGGGGTTCCGCTCCCTCTCTCGAGACAGCTACTACATCTCAAAAGCAGTTTTTGGATAGTTGTGTTTCGCCAGCAGCATAGCACACTTGGTAAGGGTTAGCCACCTAGGAAAGCAGGCACATGGCACATAACACAGTGCTGCATGGTGCTCCTGCAGAGATGGGAAGAGATGCTTGTTCATAAACCACAGCCAGCTCAAGTAAAGCACATGTTTAGGAAATAGCTGCTCAGAATAGAGGTGACTACAAATAACTCTATGAGGAATAGTCCTTGCTGTTAGTATCTTTCATATATTTCTACCACTTCACACCCAAACAGTGACCTCTGGCACTGACTAAAATACAGAACCAGAGACAGAGATCAGAGAGCATTCAGAACAATGTAGCCTCTCACCTGTACTCCATCCTAGTACGATGGCCCAGGACAACTAAGGGCCAACTAAGGCATTTGGGTCATTGCTTAACTCAATTTAGCTCTGCTTTCTTTTGAACTGGGACACCCAGTTTCTGGCTTTTCACATCTGCTTCCCTTTCAGAGCTGCTTCCACTAATCCCAGATCTACCCTGAGTTACTGCTTGGCTGGATCCTGGAGATCACAATCCCATTAGGAAGGGAAACCTTGTTGAGTTGTAACAGCTGTTTTGGAGTTTCCAGCATGAAAGGCTATATAGGGCAACTCTTGGACAGCCCAGCTCTGCTACAGGTTCCCTGGCACTCAAGAAAAATATCGACCTTCACAGGAGTCACATGTCCAACAAAGGAGAAAAAAATATGACCTAGAAAGAACTACGAGGAACTAGAAGTTAGAGCCGTTTTCTGGCATTCAGAGAGCATTACTACAGCTTTACTAAAACGGTGTGAACATGATGATGAGCTTGTAGAATCACAAAAGAGAAGTAGGTCAATGGCTTACAACTGCTGGCCCACGATTATTCTTTCACTGGTGCCCGGGACGGGGGCGAGGGTGGGGTGGGGGTGGGGGGTGGAGGAAGATCAACAGGGAAAAGCTACAAGCACATGGTGACTTTCATCACGTTAAATGTATTTAATTTGAGGGATTGCTGTTTTCTGAGTTTGAGAATTAAATGGCCATTCTTTTATGAAATGATAAAGGAAGACAGTAGTCATTTTTTTGAATGTGTCCTTGCCTGGCAAACTACAGGTGGCAACCCTAGGCCAATTCATTCTTGCTTTAAAATTTTACAGGTCCATGAAACTAAGAAATTGTAACCACTAGCCTGGGGCCTCCATCCAGACAAACCTTCTAGCATTCCACTCACAATGGAGAACATTCAGACCTTCAAAACACCCAAACTGACTGCAGAAGATCACTCCCCATTATTCTTCTCACAACCTGACTAGATTTTTTTGCCCCCAAAGTCCTACTGTAGCGTTAAAAAAGGTCTAACCTCTAAAGATCCACGTTTTGGGGGAAAGGTAACAATGTCACAGTTTGATGATGTCGGAGGTTTCAATAATAACACAGGGCCCCAACTTCCCATTTTCACAAAAACAGTCAGGTAGTGTCCCCTTGTATCAGAAAGACAGAACGGCTAACATACAAATCAATTTTAGGTAAAGTCTTGGCCTAAAATTTACAAATTTCATGGCATTCGATTTGAAGTCTAGTGGAGGGGAAGATTCAACACATAACAGCAGTAACAGACACAAGTATACAGCATTTAGAGAGCTCTTACTAAAATGGTCAGTCTTTCATCTATGTGCTTTAGACATACAACTAACTTAATTCTCATCCTATCAGGTAGGTGCTATTATTTATTTCTATTTAACAGAGAGAAAGTTATTTACCTAAGGTCACACAGAGCTAGAAAGTGACAAATTTGAACCTAGGAGGTCTCCAGGGTCCATACTCTTGACCCCTGTATTTCATAATCTTAACACAGAACTAGAAAACTTTTCTAACTTCTAGGGCTGTGTAGCTTCCTTCTCAGTGGCTGCATGAATGGAGGAGTGGAAAAAGCACAAGCTTAGAGACAGAGTTTAGAGTGAAACCTTTGCTTGTCCACTCAATAGCTCTCTGCCCTTAAGCAAATCAATTACCTTCTCTCAGTCTCATTTTTCCCAAATGTAAGGAAATTACATTTCTCACTTTCTTCAAATGTAAGGGATTATAATAAATGCTTCAAAGAACTCTATTAGGATCAGACAGGAAGTAGCGTTCACACAGCTAGCAACACACCTGAGTCCCTTTGCTCCTCCTCTTTCTGAGACGCCTAGAAAGGAAGCCCATACAGAATGGCATAGAATGCAGTTGTCCCAAGGAATCTGTGGGGGATTGGTTCCAACTCTCTAGATACTGATCCACAGATGCTCAAGTCCCTGATATAAAATGGCACAGTATTTGCATACAACCTAAACACATCCTCCCCTACATTTTAAATCATCTCTAGGTTATAATACCTAATACAATGTAAATGCTACATAAATAGTTGTTATACTGTATTTTTACATTTGCATTACTTTTTCAGCTTGTTAAATTTGTATTACTTTTTATTGTTGTATTGTCATTTTTTATTGTGTTTCTCCCCATCCCCAAACATTTTTGATGCATGGTTCACTGAATTTATGGGTGTGGAACCCTGAATATGAAGAGCCAACTGTTTGGGAGCTGTACAGCATAAGCCACTTAATCACAGGGGTTTGCGAAACAGCTGGAGGCAGAGAGAAGTCTCCCCTTTAGGCATTTAGCCATACCTACTAAATATCGACACATTGTAAGACATTCTGGTAGGTACTGGAAACAAAACAAGCAAGACACTCATGTAGCCTTACTCTCATGCAGCTTTCAGTCTAATGAGAGCAGCAGATAAATAATCACACACATGGACATACATGATTACAAACTGCAGTAAGGCAGATTCTGGTGAAGGAAGGGAATGCCATAGGAGTGCATACCATAAAGGAAGGGAACGTGGCCATAGGAGTGCATACCATAAAGGAACATGCTGTGGATTAGGGGATGAGGGAAAGCTTTCTTGAAGAGGTTTGGTGGAACTGAGATCTGAAGGGTTGAATTAAACCACATGAATTAAACAGGTAAGGAGAGAATGCAAGAGCACTCCAGCCCAAGGAACCAGCAAGGTAAAAGCACTGTGATATGTGGAAACATAATAAACCTGGGGAAATCTGAATGAATGTCAGAGGGGACTAGAACCAAAAGAACAAAGGAAAGCAACGAATGAAATCAAGCTGAATAGGTCAAAAGGGAACACAGCATACCTGGCTACAGAGTTCTGTCTTTACCAAAAGGGCAATGAATAGTCAGAGGAGAACATTCAAAAATCTTATCAGGTGACAGCAGGTAACTAGGGTATATGCAATACCAGCAGTCTTCTGAAGATGACAACAAGGGACACTACTATGTTCTACTGTACCAAATCTATACCACACCCATTAACTTCAGGATCCAGGACAGATGGATCAATTACAGGACAAGCCAGGTCCATTATAGGAATTCTGATGTTTCAGAGGACAAGAAAACACACAGAAGCTCTCACCTGAACAACAGGAAATATGTGAATAAAATCCATCCCTTGAATCTGGTGGGGCTCCAACTGGTGTGGACATTTCATCCTTGGCAGGACCGAGACAATTTTTTCTGATAGAGCTCTGTTCAGAAAAAGCAACAAGCAAAGAGTGAGACACACGAAGTAGCCGTTATGGCATCTCTGAAGCCTGGGCAGCATCACAGAAGGATCTGGGGCTTCTCCATGCCAGGCTAATCCAGACCATGACAAGTTTCTCCTAGATGACTGCAAAATGAGAAAAATAAGCACAATTTAGTGATGTGTGTGTGTGTGTGTGTGTGTGTCCACAAAACTGCTTTTATCCTTTATTCTATGATGTTTTTCTTCCTTTTTAGATGTAAAATATTTTTTCTTTATGAAATGGTGATGTTAGAAGTAGTAACTATTTTTTTAACATCCTTATGTAGTAAGATAAAAAGTTATTAGTGCCCTGTATTCTTTTTACATTTCATTTTACTGAGCTACTCTTTCTAAAAGTTTGAAAAAAATATTCTAAACATCATTTAGGCAACAAATAATTACCAGACCTTACACCAGGTACCCAGAATATTAAGACGAAACATGGAGCCCCATTTCCAAAAGATATTTGGCGTTCTCTACTCTGGTACAAAAATATTTTTAAAATAAATAGAAACTTTTAATTTTTTGGTACTCTAAAATAAATCCTAGAGTTGAAGAAATTGTATATCCTCACTCTTATTTTCAGACAGAAGAGATATTTTCTGCTTCTCCTGAGGGACACTGACCTTTCTCTAACACCTCGCCTCAGTCTTCCTCCTATAGAAGACCACAAGGCGGGACTGGAAAGGGAGGAACCAGGCTCCCTGAGGTCCCATAGTGTTCTTCTCTGTAGAGTAGGTGGTAAGCATTCTCTCCTGCTAGGGAGGTTTCTCAGCTCAGCCTGAACTGGGGCAGGACAGTTTATGGCAGCAGTGGTGGACAGATTTGTATGCAAGTCTGTTTTACTGCAGCTTGAAGCCTCCTTCCTGAATCAGTTAGCATTTGATCTCTAGCTATGTGATTCCTGTTTCTTATACTATCTTAATTGGATCAGACTCAAGGGGAGAAAAATATATTATTCAGTAGTGTGCCTAACCCCAAAGCCACGGTATATAGCCTGGGAACGTTGAGAAGCAGTCACCAGGCATGGCCTTGTGGATATGTGGAGAAATAAGAGCTTCTAGCTCAGCCTACATGATAGATTATATTGCCACACAAGAGCCTTTAAAAAACTCTTAGCCAGTCACAAGAGCTACTGTGGCCTTATAACCAAGTATAGTACTATCTTCTAATAGACAAAGGTCCAGGTAAACAAGGGTCACTTAGAACTTACTAGGTGCTTCAAATCCAAAAAGTTTTGGGTCTACCAAAAGTGTTTCTTGTTCAAAGAAGTCTTGTCCACCTTTATCTTTCTGCAATTCAATAATCCTTCCCAGGAGACAGATACCCTCAACACCAATATCTGACACAGGGCTGGGTGAGAGTTATTATTGTCTTATCTTGGTTTCCCTTAGTAGGTTTCACCCCTCAGTCTTAGTATTAATAGCAACTAGGTGACCTAGGAGCTAAAGTTAAGCAGCACCCCCAGGAAATGGTCATTAGAGAACACATTAAGAAACAGTGTCTGGTATCCGGAACATAGCTTCACAAGTTGGGACCAAGGTTAAAACTGCTGAGAACAACAGTAACACCCCACTGATCATAAGATCAAATGTCAGGTCCAATGTGTTAATAGAAAAAAAAATATGGAAGCAGGAAGATTACTACCTCACTGCACACATTCATAGAAGAGAGGGAATATCTACCTCCCAGGAGGGAAGCATTAGAAGAATTATTTGCTGCCTCTTCCCCATTACCCTTCCTCCCCAAAAGAAGCAGGTGTGAGGAGTGATTTATCCAAAAATCCTAAGAGGGGCCAGGCCTGGTAGCTCATGTATATAAACCTAGTGCTTTGGAAGGCCAAGGTGGGAGGTCACTTGAGGCCAGGTGTTTGAGACCAGCCTGGGCAACATAGTGAGACCCTGTCTGTATAAAAAATTTTAAAAATTAGCCAAGCATGGTGGTGCATTCCTACAGTCCCAGCTACTCGAAAGTATGAGGTGGGAAGATCACTTGAGCCTGAGTTTGAGGCTGCAGAGAGGTATGATCATGCCACTGCACTTAGGCTCTGCAACAAAGTAAAACTGTCTCTTAAAACAAACCAAAAGTCCTGGGAAGAAGAAGAAAACTGTCATGCAGCTCCCAGCCATTCCTGGGGCCTGTCCTTTCTGGGCAGCCTGTCTTTGGGACACACGCATCTTTTCAGCCGTAAGATGTTTTGCCTGCCCTACAGGAGAAGCTTGTGGTTGTCCAGGTTGGGACTCACATGGGATAGGTTGGTAGTGAAGTACTAACAAGCCCATTTGGCAACATAACTAAGGCACTCTCTCCGATAACCTTTATTTTTTAAATTTTGATCTCCATCAGACTCTCATGCTTATTTCTTAATTTCCTTGAAACTTGTAAAACGAAGAAATGAGTGTTCAACTGGAACTGCTGCTTAAACTCCAAGCTTAGCAAATAAAAATGAGTATCAGGCCTGTAATCCCAGCACTTTGGGAGGCCGAGGCGGGTGGATCACGAGGTCAGGAGATAGAGACTATCTTGGCCAACATGGTGAAACCCCGTCTCTACTAAAAACACAAAAAAATTAGCTGGGCATGGTGGCGCATGCCTGTAGTCCCAGCTACTTGGGAGGCTGAGGCAGGAGAATTGCTTGAACCTGGCAGGCGGAGGTTGCAGTGAGCCAAGGTCGCGCCACTGCACTCCAGCCTGTGCCTAGTGACGGAGTGAGACTGTCTCAAAAAAAAAAAAAAAAAAAAATGAGTATCATTCCTGGTTTTGCTCAGTGCAGGTGTTAACTATCTATACAGGGGCACATGATCAATATAGCCTTTGCTTAGTTACATTTTAGTTAAGCAGGATGAGTGCTCCCTCTTGTGGTTACAGATATTTTGGTTTGCACAGAGCTGTCAACTGCCTAGAACTGTAGTAGCTTAAAAACAAGAGGCTGTGGGACCCACAACACTATCCAGTCTAACCCCCTGCCTTCAGACACTGCTGAGTCTGGTGGGTCCTTAGCCACGTAAACCCATCTCCAGCTTTGTGCACACAGTTCATGGGTTTGCACTTAAGAGACACACATCAAGCACTTACCAGAGAATGTAACACATCCTCAATCCCTTATCCAAACCCTTTGGGTTAGATGCGTTTCAGAATTCTGAATTTTTTACATTTAGTTCCTTAGAATACCTAAAGGATATATACTATACATTATGTAAGAACCCAGGAAAATCTAGAGCCACACTCTATAATAAAAAAATATTTATTCAGCAAAACTTACAAATATTCAAATAAGTGGGATCAATAAAGCTATATATTCATTCAATTCAGGTCATGTTTTGCTCCCAAATAAACTTTATATCTAAACTTTAAAAGAAGAAAAAACAATTTTCAGCATCTTTTAAATTTCAGAAATACAGATGAAGAATTGAGAATATATATAAAAAATACTGGAGAGAGATCCAAGATGGCCAATTAACAACAGCTCAGGATTGTAGCTCCCAGTGAAAGCGCAGAGAGCGAGTGGACGCCGCACTTTCAGACGAATTCTTGTTGCCCACAGACTAGGAGATTCCCGGCGGAGGAGCCACACAGGTCGCCAGCGAGGCTTTTTTGGCTGGCGCGGCTATTTTGCCGGCGCCCCAGCACGGCGCTTCTCGGCGCGGAGTATACGGGACGACCCCGGCTCTGCTGGTCCCGTCCCCACAAGGAGAACAGCAATTGGAAGCGCTGAAGACTGAGAGTTTCACAGTAAGCACAGCTGAACCGGGAAGGTCCAGCTGTGCGGGGAAAGGGCGTCCGCCAAAGGAAAACTAAGAAACAGAAAAAACTTCATCACCGGGCGGAGAGATCCAAAATGGCTGATTAACAACAGCCCAGGATTGTAGCTCCCAGTGAAAGCACAGAGAGCGAGTGGGCGCCGCAATTTCAGAC